>JAPYYV010004955.1:0-15972 GCA_030522625.1 Copidosoma aretas
ATACATGAATACATATATATACATGTCCGTGTATTTTCTTATTAGTTTTTAAGTATGACTATATCATAATACACCTTTAAATTGATTGTAAGAGTTGTTGTAACTTGAGAGTAACATATTATCGTTTAACATTATATGAAATTTCTAATTATTCGTTGAAAAGCTAAACATATACATATATATATATATATATATATATACAGATGCACATCCAAGGGACTTAGATCCTTGTAAAGGAATTATCTTAGGAGTAAAATAAGCCCAAAAACGTAACTGTAGAGTGAAAATTTGCGTAACGCAAAATTTTTATAATTTTTATCGTTTGGGACCACTGTGCGACGGACGGCAGCGGAAGACACGATGACGATGCAGCAGGGCAGCGGGAATGGCCGATGTTGCAGGAACTCGCTCCTCGCAGTTCGACAGCCAGCGGCGAAGTCTCGCAACGAGCAGGCCTGCTGGCTCGCGTAGGCTCGGCTGCCGCTCGGTGTCGCTTCGGTCTCTCTCTCTCTTTCTCTCTTACTCTACGCCGCTCGCGTTCGACTCGAACTCTTCTTCCCTCACACACATGAGAATACACACTCGTATTCATACTCATCCTGGCGCTATACAATTAATAAGGCACAGTATAATAGTATTAATAATAACAATCACCATAATAAAATACACTAAATTACATTTGGCAATACTCTGTGTAAATACACGTATAAATAGTTAACCAAACACGCAGGCAATTTCAACACTTAATTGCACTTAGGCTTACTTAATTTCAATCGTTAACCCTGTCGATCTTCGTTTACTCTTACGCATGAAACAAATAAAAGCACGGAAACACACAAATAATTTATAAAAATAAACCGCTGAAATAGAATCGTTTGCCAAGTGCGATTCTGGCGCTCATGGCTAAAAAGAGGAAAATGTCATCGTCATACATTTTACTTCCAATGTATTCTCATATCGATTGATAATTTTAGCAGGTTGTTCCTTAGCTCACTACTAGATAAATTAGTGGAACCCAACCTTAAAATTATTAAATAGAAGTTTATTAAATTTTAAATAGAATGAAGCCGTAGGGCTCCTAGGTCATCGAATTATTTTAATAGTGTCTAATGAAAATGTTAACTAGTACTAGCTGAAAGACATGCGTCGGTACTACGTAATCTCATTTAATCGACTCTAAAGTCTTTTGGACCTAATTTTTAATTTTAAATTCCGTACATACGGTCTTAAGAGGTAACAATACCGTGCAAGCAATTTGCGGGTTTTTCACGAATTTAAAACATACTTTTGTTTATTGAGTCTATGATGTTTCATATATTTATAGATATTGTTTTCTGAAAAACACAGACCCTTATCGGCTTTTGACAAAAATTGTAAAAAACCACATGACCTATAGAGTATTGCATACTTTTTTAATGATAATTTAACAGTAATCATGCAAGTACTAGCAAGTTAACCATTATAGTTCACTGCGCAGGGCTATGTTCTTAACTTGATACGGCACCCTTTAAAGCCACCTCACGGTACATAAATGTATAAATTTATTAATACACGCACACATCTATAAGGACTCCTGTTTGTATATGTTGAATTTTATTTTTAGTTAATTGAGAAAGAAGGTGTTGATACTCTGACCAGGACAGAACTACAACAAGCGTGCAGAGCACGTGGCATGCGAGCCTATGGAATGCCTGAACAGAAATTGCGAGAGCAGTTATCACAATGGCTTGATTTGAGCTTAGCTAAAAAAGTGCCACCGTCATTACTTCTCCTTTCTAGAGCTCTTATGGTGCCCGATACGATTCCTATGCCAGATAAACTAAAAGCAACAATATCTGCTCTTCCGGATTCAGTCATCGCTCGAACTAAGGGTGCAATTGGGGAGAAGGAAGGTAAACTTGATCATGTAACTAACATTGAAATTATCAAAATGGAAGAAAAAAAAATAGAGGAAGAAAGGGAGGAAGAAAGAAAAATCAATCAAATTACCATAAAAAAAAATGAGGATAAGCCAGAAATTATAACAGCCTCTGAAATAACAGCAACAGATGTCAAAGTAATAGAACAAGCGTTAGACTCTATTGGAAAGGTAAAATTTTCTCTTATAATTTAAAAGAATTGTACTCCCAATTTTTGTTCACTAGTAAACTTATTGGTCAATAATTAATGTTAATCCATTTTATCTTTGATGTCAATAGTTCTGCGATTTGTGTAGATTATTAAGGTTTTATCTTAAACTAGCAATGTGTATTATCTGAGGTTATTTAACGCATTAGATCTTAGAATATTTTAATAGTTGATTTTTACTGTGTCCGTTTGGGTATGTTCTAAATGAGTGTCAAATTAATCCCTAAAGATATGTTTTACTGAACCAACTTGAACATACAAGAGTAAGAGTAAGTAATCTTTCAAAGTTGTTTCTGTGTGTACCCTATTTTTATGTTTAAACTAATTTTACTTATTTACTTAGTTAGTAAGTCTCTCAGTTATCAAGTCTTACACTTAGACTGTTACGAGGCCTCCCTAATAATGTATAATCTGTACACGTTCCCATAATAGTGACTTCCTATTTATGGTTCAAGCAGTGCTGGTCAAATTATCTTATTTTTAATGCATTCATAAAATATTCGCAAATATTGTTTTTGATGTAGAAAAATCATACCCTTAAAGTTAAGATCTTAAACCACAGACATTTAATGATGATTCCTAAAGATTCGAAATAAACGTACACGGAACCATTTAAACCATTTTAAGATTTAGAAGACGTATTCTAAATGTAAGTTTTTCATAGAAATATGTAAAAGTGACTTTCTGAAAAAGCGTATCGTTGCATGAAATGGCTAGTCCGCAACAGACGACCATTCCTCAATCGACTAAGGCTTTAGACTGCTTGTTTACATTTACTTCAACATGTTTTAGTGCGTTTCCGAAATTTTTTAATATTATAATATCGCTGAATTTGCAAAAGATTTCTGTTTTTTATTTTTTACTTTTATAGTGCAAAATTTTACGTAAGTTTTATTTGGCAACCATAATTATATTTTTTGCTCCCCATAAAATCATACTATAGAATTAACTGTGTCTACAAATAAGTACATAGAAAGTATATATTTTGAAACTAACGCATAGCAGCTATGGAAATTCCCCCCTTCCTCTTACCTAACCCATGAGTTGATCGCCAGTGAGTCGATGCCGCAAAAGCTTAGCTATTTGCGAAGGTGCAAACGCATAGTTAACCTGATTTTTTTTCATCTTGCTCATACATTTTCGAAAAGGGGTAGTATCGGTCTAGCATGCTGTCTCTCTTTAGCTAAGTTGTAATTGATCGAGCCACCAGCTGCAGGCTGCCACTGGTAATACATAGATTTTTTTTTTATATTTTAGGGAGGTAACCTCGTCTAAGGTATTTGCACTTACTTTATCGAAGGAAAATTATGCATGATTCAAAGATGTATGATATATTACAAGCGCAGTTCACTTTAATTCCAGTCGTTAGCGCGCTTAACTGTTTTACAAAAAGAAGAAAGTGTGAAGTATATATATATATATATATATATATATATATATATATATAAATATGTACAGCGTGCATGCACGACTGTACATTTATATATTAAGATTGCACTCCATAAAAAACTTACATATTTCTATACAAGCTGAGTCATTAGGAGTCGCGATAAAACTTTCAATGTTGAACGGCGGGAACAGGTTTAGATTTTTGAGCCTGTTAAGCAACTGAGATCTTTGGTCATTATACAAATTACGATTCCACAGCACATGATTCAAATCTTCAGTATCGTAACCGCACTTACATTTAGGGTCTTTTGCAATATTTTTCCGAAAATGAGATTCAGCCAGATGTTCGATCTCATTCTATTAACAGAGACTATAACTCTTCGAGATAACTTTTTGCGGTGAAACCAAGGGTGTTAACTGTCATTAGAATAGTAATTGAAATAGTGTATGCCTTTATTTAGTCCATAAATTTTATTTTTAAAGTTTAAAGCAAAGGTGGAATCCGATTTAAATGGTTCGAATAGGTCTTTGAAAGGTGCGTGAGATAGAACCCATACAGAATCGATTGTGCTGTTGTGATTATTTAAGATATAATTGGAGTATTTACTTTTAATTTTGTAAATGTAGTGGTTCACTTTTATGTTAGATTTTATAGACTTAAGACTTAGTAAAACACTGAGAGACGCTAAAAACGGTAAAATTCGTACTATTGAAATTCGAGGTGTAGTCTAGAGCCTTGTCGATAGCACCACATTCAGCAGTAAAAATAGAAGCATATCGAGTGAGGCTGTTAGAACTATGAAAGTTGACGAGAGGACAATAGAGAGCATAGCCGACGTACAAAGAGTCCTTATTCTTACTCCCATCAGTAAAGATGGCAATCGAGTCAGTTGCTTTTAAAAAATCGTTTAATATTTTATTGGGTCAGGAGAGCACTTTAATTGAAGAACCCAGGTTAATGTTTACGGGAATGGAAGAGAAAACGGTATCAAAGTTGTAACAGTATAAATCATAGTTCACATTTGTAAAGAGCAGTAGATTTAAGTTAAGTAGAGAAATGATGTTTTGAACAAGTTGTCTATGAGGAGGAAGTCTGTATTGAAGGGCATTGAATACATTTATAATATAAGAGCTTAGCTCACAGTTGAGATTGTTTAAAACTTTAACTAGGTAACATAAACAGAGAAACTTGGTACGTTGTTCAATACACATAAGTTTGGATTCAGAAAGAATTATATTGGTTGGAGTTCTCTTTCAAAAATCTAGGCAGTATCTAATAGCTGCGTATTGAATATTTTCTAGTTTGCCTCTAGTTGCAGAGTTATTTGGGTAGTTAACAAAACTGCTATAGTCCATACAAGAGCGAACAAAACTCTTGTACAGAGTAATTAGAGTGTCGGGATGAGAGCCCCACCACGTACCGCATAGAAATCTAATTATGTTCATGGATGACAAACATTTGCCTTGAATATGATTAATATGGTCATTAAACAATAGCTTATGATCAAAAAGAATTCCAAGGAATCTTACATTATCAGAAGACTTGGCCAAGGATCCCTGATGGTGATATCAGTTTTGCCGGGGGCAATGCCTCTTTTATTGAAATGCAGAAACTTAGATTTTGAAGACGAAATGTTCAAACCAAGAACCGAGAGATCATTGTCGATGGTTTGGATATAACTTTGTAGGATTTCCAGACCTTCTTAAGTGGGGTCAGGCTTGATGTAAATTGATTTTCAGTCAAAGAGGCCGCGTACAATGAATACAGCAGAGGACTGAGAACTGGGGTGCCCTCTTATGCATAGCTCTATAACCGTCGTGGATACCTTCAGTGTATAGGAAGCGTTCGTGAGTGGTTTACTTAACAAAATTAACAAGCTTGCGAGAGCATCCCAAGCTTGCGAGTTTCTGCACGAGGACATCGATATTGACGTTATCGAAAGCTGCCTCTACGTCAAGCAAGGCCATAAAGACATCTCGTCCCTGCTGGAAAGCAGTTTCAGTACACAGCGTCAGATTGAAAAGGTTGTCTACCGACGACTTACCTTTACGAAAACCGTGTTGGTTGGGTGGGAAACATAAATTAGTCCTGCCCACCACTAAAGTTGATTTTTAACAATTGTTTCAAAAAGTTTACAGCTGCAAAGCCAAGAACTGTAGCTGGCTCGATAACCTGGGAAATGTCCATTGATAGAAAGAACAACAATAGCTTGATCTCTGGAGGGATTGAGCTATTTTTGTGCAACGGAACTGAACGATGGGTTGTTTTTGTCGGTAGGAGACTTTTTTAGGTTATCTCTTGCTTACCCCTGTAACAGAGGCAAGAAAAGAGAACCAGCAGATGGGTCGACTCCTAGCACTTAAGATGAGGTAGCCAGAGCTGGAGCGTGCTATTGTTAAACTAATTCCATAACTTTTAATTGATAAACGCAAATGCCAAGTAAACTCGTGATACTATACCAGTCTTTTTTCCCCTATCTAATACATGGATATATTTACACTACACAGACTGTTCCTCCCTCACCCAAAAATGTGTGAGCAAGATGGAGACAATCCAGAGCCTATATCCATGGCCAGCAGCTACGACTTTACAACATTGACACACTGGCAATAAACGCATCGGGTATGGAACGGAGGCCTATTTCTATAGCCACTATGCGTTATTTTCATAATTTTTTTCTCTATGTAGAAAAATTAGGCAGAATAAATTTTACAAAACTTAGTAATTTTTTGTACATTACTGTTGTAATTATACTGCGAACTCTGAGAAGCTTGTGGCAAATTTGTTAATCATCGTATGTAGAAAATTATCTCACACGTATTGATGGCACACGGAAAAAAAGGCAGTGATAATTGTAGCAAAGCGGCTCTTCCATGTACTTGTTGTTCAAAAGACCCAGTCTTCCAAAAACGGTAGTGGCTTTTCCATGAGTTTGGTAACGCTGGTCTCCCATGTCTTGGTGCAAGCCTGGCAAGCGTTGTTAAGTGATTCACCACTGTAGTGAGATTGCTTAAGTTGATACGTTTATAAATTATAACACACGTAAATGTAATGCATCAATATATTACATTCAGGTTTTTTTTATTGTTTATAGGAGCTGGTTATACATAATTAATGGATAGTACATCACAGAATATAGTGTTTATGATGGACTGCTAATAATAGTGTTAATCTACAGAAATACTTACGTCATGTCATGCTCTCGGGTGTGTCAAGGTGTGCAAGGTCTAAGGACGTTACTCCCGTCCGTTATTTTTAAACGCGGAATCTTGGTATAACAGTTAATCGATCCCAGAATCTTGAGATTATTTCAGGATTTAAGGTCACAATAAAAAATATTAAAAACACAACAAAAATTATCTCTTTATAGGTAGTTGTATACCAAAATTTAAAGGTTATCAAAAAGTTATACCCCTCCCTCACATATAATATAATTGTCGCTATTTTCATGCACAGTACTGTCACATACATAGGTTGCTTCAGAAATTAAGATATTTTCCTTATTTATTCATCCAAATATTGTATGCATACAAACTCTGCACTCTTCGTAATACAAATTTTTTAATCATCAGCTGATTTTAATAAACAAGAGATACTTAAACTAAGATTAATTTGACAAGAGCCAAGACTCTAGTAATTTCATCGATAAGCTCAAAATCCGACTCTTCCAATCGCACTGAATTATTAAAAGCTATAAGCGCCTTACTATCGCATACTTCCGCTGTTCCGTCTGGTTTTACAATCAAGCAGAAGAATGAGCTCTACACCATGTTCTATCTTTACATATTGGGTGACCCAACTAATGTGTCCGACATGTTCATGAGCGTTGCTGAAACTGAATTACCCTCGGTAAAGACGGTTTTATTGCTAATTTTTCCTCAGGATCACGATGTAGTAGTTATTTTTGAGTTGCAGGCACTATTTATTGAAATAAAAAAATTCTTTTTTAACTCTAAAATGAGCTTTTTCTCAATAAAACTCGTATTTTAATTGAATTATTCCATTAATACAAAAGTATTGATATGATAACAACGGTCGTACGAATCCCCTTACCTTTGTCGTATGTCGCAACGTATGTTTGTTGGGTAAGATAAGACTGCAATCGCTCAGTGATAATAAATCATTGATTTTTTTTAAAGCTTTTGTTATTAGAAGCTTGAACAATTAGTATCTTTTACCAATGAGATTGTTAAAAAAAAATTTTATTTCCACAGAAATCGTCATTTAACTCTTACTTGCCTTTATTACCCTAACCGTACCAGTGAAACAATTACGATTTCACTCCTGAACCTTATCCCGTTGCGGCAATGCGTACGCGCACTCTGTTACATTCTGGCACGCCCAACCTAGTTAATACATTATAATTAAATAATCCATCTTTTTTTCATCCTTGCCTTTTTTGCGTAAAATAATCCTGCCTCCTTTATGCTCATTCCAATTAAAATTTGAATAAAACTTGGTTTTGCAAAAATGGAGTCATTTAGTTTCCATGAATAATAAGGTAATTTTTAAATTTTGCAATAATAGTTCATCATGCTTTCCTTAGTGTACATCAGGCTCGCCGTATAACCGTGCTTTGGTCTCCCCGTGCAATGAGTATACTAATAGCTAACGGTATTAAATGTGTCAACCTTATACCCATTATTGGTGAGCACTTACACTTTACAACAATAAATCTAAGAGCATCAGATAAAACAAATTGAGTTTAGATGCTGAGGGCTATACTGTCTGAATCTTTATTAATAATATAATGACGATGTTTCAAATACGTGGTTGGTAATTCTTTTCAAGTTTAAAATTTGCTCCGCGTTACGTTTTCAAAAATGTAAAATTAAGTGAACTATTGAAACTTTATTAATTATGATTCATACGTAAACAAATTACGTTTGTTTTTGAAAACGGTGTAATCCGTTATGTAAAAATTAGAGCTGCATTTGTACCAAAATTTGGATTTATACTCAAAAAGGCCAAAGACTAATAATATTTAAGTTCACTTGATAGTAATCAATAAATTGTTGATGATCTTTACCAAATATTTTGATTATAATTATTTAAAAATGCACACAAAAGTTATTTCACAAAAGTTCATGCCACTTGTTTGTAGGAATACGAAACTGTTGTAAAATCAGAAAAATACTTTATTTTCAGGAGATTGTCATTATTGACTGTCTAATAACAATGATCTATTCACCTGAAATAATAATTAATAGCATTTATTTGAAAGTTAAAGCTTTGTATCTGCTGAAATCTATAAACTAGATGGATCCAACTTATAAGATGCATGATAAATACAACATTTATCAAGTGAGCTCGTAAAACTTTATATATTATAATTCGTGCGTGAAAAAAATGTCTTATTTCTCTGTTTTCAATATTAAATTTCCAATGATCGTTTCCAAATATTTTGCTTATAATTTTTTTTAAATGCACAACAAAGTCATTTTACAAAAGTTCATACCATTTTTTTAAAAACATTCATTTCTCAATTTTATATTCGAACTTAAGTTTCATCAGTTGTCGGTTCGTCCAAGTATAAATCGAGATTTTTGCGCAAATACAGCTTCAACTTTTGCATAATAAAACTCACCGCTTCAAAAAATAAACATACTTTTTTCACGCATGAACTATAATTGATAAAGTTTTAGGAGGTCAATTGATCAATTTTGTATTTATCATGCATATTATAAGTTGGATCTAACTAGTTTATAGATCTCAAAACATAGCTTGAGCTTTCAAATAAATGCTATTTATTATATTTTAGGGTAGATAGATGATTGTTATTAGACAGCCATTAATGACAATTTCCTGAAAATAAAGTATTTTTCTGATTTTACAACAGATTTTAATTACTTCAAAAATGTGGCATGAACTTTTGTAAAATAACTTGTTGTGCATTTTTAAACAAGTATAAGTAAAATATTTGGTAAAGATCATCATTAATTTATTTATTAATATAATGCGAACTTAAATATTATTAGTAGTTGGCTCTTTCAAGTATAGATTGAAATTTCAGTACAAATGCAGCTCAAACTTTTACATAACGGATCTCACCGTTTCAAAAAACGAACATCATTTTTACGCATGAATTATAGTTAATACAGTTTTAAGAGCTCACTTAAATTTACAATTTTGAGAACGTAACTCGGAACAAATTTCAAACTTTAAGAGAACTACCAACCACGTATTTAAAACAGTCCTTACTTTATTCATGAAGATTTGGACAATGTAGCCCTCAGCATATGCACTTCATTTGTTTTATCCGATGCACTTGAATCTATTGTTGTAAAGTGTAAATGCTAACTCATAATGCGTAAGAGGTTGACATATTTAATACGGTTTAATTTTAGTATACTCATTGCTCGGGGAGACCAAAGCACGCTTATACGGCGAGCCTGACGTACACTAAGAAGAGCATGATGAACTATTAATGCAAAATTATAAAATTACTGTATTATTCATAGAAAATAAATGACTCTGTTTTTGAAAACTTGAAAACAAGTTTCATCCAAATTCTAATTGGAATGATCGTTAAAAAGTTAAGGTTATTTTACGTAAAAAAGGCAAGGATGAAAAGAAAATGGATTATTTAATAATAATGTTATATCAACTGGGTTGGGCGTGCCAGGATGTAACGGCGTGCCCGTACGCACTGCTGCAACGGGATAAGGTTCAGGAGTGGAATCGTTATTGTTTCACTGGTACGAATTATGTTAATAACTGGACAGAAAAAATGTATGTTTAAATTGGGCTTTTGATAATAAACAATGAACGTTAGGGTAATAATGCAGTGTAAGAGTTCAATGACGATTTCGGTGAAAATAAAAAAATTTTCAAACAATTTCATTGTTAAAAGATAATAATTTCTTAAGCTTCCAATAACAAAAGTTTCAAAAGAATACCAAGTATTTATTATTATTCAGTGATAGCAGTTTTTTCTTACACAAATAGCATACGTTGCGACGGACGACAAAGATCATGGGCTTCGTACGACCGTAGTTATCAAATCAATACTTTTGTATTAATAGTATAAATCAATAAGAACACGATTATTATAGAGGTAAAGCTTATTTGATGGTTAAAATTTGACGGTCTTTCGATTGCTGCAACAAAAGCCGCAATTCAGTTATAATCTTAAAAAATAATTTTTCTGATAACGACATTAAAATCTTAAAAATGATTTTTATTTATTTAATAGTGCGTAAAAATAAAAAATTACTACGGAATCGTGTTCCTAAGTAAAAATTAGCAATAATACCGTCTTTACTTAAGGTAATTCACTTTCAGCAACACCAATAACCATGGCAAAAACATTAGTTAAGGCGACCGATATTTTTTAAGAATGGCATCATTTTTCAAAGATGATCTTTTAGAAATAAGAACTACTTTGCAAACTTTGTGGATTACTTCCTTTATGTTCCGATCATTCGCTAAATCTAGGCAATTTTCTCTTTCGTCAAGGACTAATCCTGACATTCAAGATCTTCATCATCACCGAGGCTACATCTTGGAGCTCAGTGGACTTATTTTGTTTAGCGTTCGTATAATTTTTTTATAAAGTAAATTCGAAAAGGCAAATCGAATACAATGAGCAAAACCAACTTACTGCGGTGTACGGAGAAGTTTTCCCACTTTTAGCATCGCATTGTGACCGTCTTTTACGATTGCCATGATTTTGCTTTCCAGTGAAACATTAAACTAAAAGAGACGCTTTTTTAAAATATTAATACTTTACTTCGCCTTCAAAGATACATCAAACGAAACAAGGCCTAAACTCCAAAAAAATTTTCCTGATTAGATATTTAAGTTTATGTATCTTTTGTTGGCAGTCAATGACCATTAATCAATGCTTAAACTGAAACGCTGGCTTTCAATTATTAAAGCATTTAATTCAGCTTTTTTAAGATTTCTGATTCCGTACTCATAACTGACGATACGGTTACGAACTGTTTTTGCAGCTTTTGTTATATCTGAATACCCATTGGATAATAATATCGCTCTCAAATCTTTTAAGGTTACACAGACAGTAAGTATCAGTTCTAACCAAAGAGTTCTCAAGTGAGCTATGTTTTCGCTTAAACATTTCGCTTAAACGGTGGTGCTTTTTCGCCATTGCTATTAAGGCTAGTCGATGAGGATTTAGGAATAACTTTCGCAAAATAAAAGAGTATCCAAAGGCGTGGAAGTAAAAACAAGAGAAAGAGAAGGAAGACAGGATAAAGAAAGGAAAAAAATGGATGGAAGATAAAGCCTAGTTGATTAAGTGAATAGAAAAATACCAAAACGACGCAAAGAGATAACAGTTAGAGAGTATAAGAGTCACAATATAGTGACTAAAAGCGAAGAGTTCAGTGAGGACGATTCGGAAAACAATGTGCAACAGTTCGTATCAGAAAGTTAGTGCCAGTGAAAGTTGAAAAAGCCTATGTGATCAAGAAAAAGAACTAGCATAGCAGCATGGTGGTAGCAATACTACAAGAAGGTGCAAAAATGGTGTTAATTAAAAGAAGAAATTGTCGCCTGATGGTGTTTTTATTTACAATGCCATGACAATGAAGAAAAGGAAAGTTCAAAGAGAAACTGTGATAATAGCATAATAAGAGAAAAATAAAGGCAGACAGGCCAAAATAGGTTGTATGAAATACCAAGTTGATGGTGAGTGGTGGAAATGGATCGAAAAGTTCAAGAAAATTCTAGTTTAGACGCAGCATTTATGGATGCCATAAGAAGTATATCAAACAGAGGAAGAGGAAAGTGTACGGAATAGTATTGATGGAAGATGAGATAGAAGTTTTGATTAAGTGGATAAAGCAATAAAGGAGATGTTCAGTGAATATTGAAAATGCTTCTTTTTTTATTACGGTGGTCCTTTTTTACTCAGTGTTCTTAAGTGGAAAAGAAAGTGTCCATGAAAATTGCCCAAGTGAAGTAGTATGTAAGAAAATCGGTTATGAGGATACAGTTTAAGAAAGAAAAAACAATGAATCAGAGACAATAAGAAATGAAGTATGACAGGTTAAAAATTAAATTTATTGTCATTTAAACTTACGATCCTGTTGTATGTAGAATTATGAAGCTAGCTGGATGTCATGTATAGAGTAAGTAAATAATGATAAATGAAAATATAGACATTAATAAATAATGTTGCGTAATAAGAGTTAAGATTTTCGTCAATTTGTAAGACTTTTGTTGATTGAAGTTATGCGTTGCGTAACTTTCAAAGTTATGACGTTTTCTCAGTAATTATAACAACATATGGAGTTTTAAAGAATAGTATGAGCATCTTGGAAGTTCGGAAAATATCCCTGAACGTTTTAGGATTTTTGTATTGACAACTGTTTATGTACTAGTAAATTAATTACTACTTAGTACTCAGAATCAACCAAGTGCCACGTAGCGCGTAGGTATGGCTTTTGAAGCTTATACAACCTTTATCCCACTTTCTAAACTATTTTAAGTGCATCTCCTTGATGAACAAGTAAATTTCTTAAAGGTTTTGGATTTTTGCTCAAAAACTGAGAAGCAGTATCATATAATAATCAATTTACAAACTTGGAAAGCTGATCTAGAATAAAAAAGTTTACGAAAAAAACCTTTATTATCCAGTTAATTGAAAATTAACAGCCTAATTCAAGTATTAACATGCAGCGTTCAAGTTTGTGTCAGAGCAAAATTTGCAGCTTCAGTAGAGAATGAAACACATGCACAACATATTGCTGGGATCACAATCGTATTCCAGAAGTTTCCCACGAATGAGGAGATAAAATAAAATTTTAGGAGTTTTCCAGGTTTCCTAGGTTCTGTACAAACCCTAAGCGTTTTGATGTTTTCTTTATAGGTATTTGAAATCTGGTTTGCAAATTAGATCAAAGTTTAGTTTTTAATACTGATTGTATCCAGCTATTACAGGGGCCCTTCCATAAAAATCTCAACAACAAAAAATATATTTAATGAATGTAGGTCTGCTAAATCTAGTGCTGACGTTATTTATATGAGTAATTCCACGAAACTTTTAACGTTCGTGTTACTGATCAATTTATACAATGTCAATGGACAAAATGAACTTTAATGAGTGTATAAATTTTAAGTATTATGTTACAGATATTTAACACTTATTTTTGAGTAAAAGTTATTTGAGGCTTATTATTATTAGGCTCTAAAGTGTACCGATTCAGCGGCTTTTCAAGTGTTACTAGGTGCTGTTCTTTTCCTTTCTGCTTCAATAAATCAAGAATTTTATGAAAATCATAGGGATTTGTTATTTTAAAACGTAGATTTAGAAAATTTTACACCTGTAAGCGTGCCTGTTACCCAAATCAAGTTATAACCATATTTATGAGTGTTACCGATTTTTGTAAAAATTTACTTATTAACGATATTTTCGGTATAAAAAAAAAGCTATAAAATTTTTTCAATTTTCCAAAGCGATAAATGTTTTTTAAAAGTTAAAGAATAAGATATTTATTTTTTTGTAAGCGTGCCACTTAAAATTTTGTATATACATTAATTTTAAAATCGTTCTGGAGCGCGTAACTCATACTAAAAATCGTCTAATTTGAGAGGCACAATCTTAATTTACGTGCAAAGTAACTTTTTTTTGTCGTAAACAACTTCTTACACTTTGCTTCTTTGACTCAACTAAATGTACTAATAGCATTAATTCGATCATCGATAGGTCTACTTTATCAAGAGCATACGGCTTAATCAAGGTCCATAAGTTAGGGTATCCAGCACGACTTATAGTTTCATCTGTTAACTCTCCTACCTACATTATAGATAAAATTGTTTCATTAATGTTAAAACAATGCATACCGAAATCCTCTTACTCCATAAAGAATTGATATGAAATTAAAGATCATCTTCTAAATTTAAAAATTCCCTCTAATTATTCTATAGTTTCATTTGGCGTGGTTTCATTATACTCCAACTTACCTTTTGAGTTGATACTGAACGGTATAAGTGATAAATGGTCCTACTTAAGACATAACACACTACTGAAAAAACGCGATTTTCTTGATTGTATAAACTTTCTTTTAAACTCTTCTCAATTTTCGTTTAATTCAAAATATTATAAACAAGTACTAGGGTGTCCTATGGGAGGTTGCTCCAGTCCGTTTTTCTCAGAACTGGTTTTGGAACAATTAGAAACCAAGATTTTACCCACTCTACATCCCTTGATTTTATTATATAAGCGTTATGTTGATGATGTCTTCGCGATCGTTAAGACCGACTACATTGATCATGTCCTCGATAAACTCAATAATTTCAACACACATTTACAGTTTGCGATTGAAAAAAAAGTCAATTTGACCCTACCATTTTTAGATCTAAAAATTACTAGACAAGAGAACGACATTTGTTTAATCAATTGGTACAAAAAACCTTCTAGCTCCAACCGTATTTTAGATTATTTCTCACATCATCCTTCACATGTCAAAACAGCCATTATATTCGGGATGATTGATAAATGTTTCAACCTCTACAGTCGGTCTTTTAGAACTGAGAACATTAAGCTTGTCAAGTCACTTCTAGAAAAAAATTGTTATCCCCTTTGTTTTATAAATTCCATTATCAAAATCCGTTTAAAATACATTTATGAAAATTCTCACATTACAGATGAAACTAATAACAAACCTCAAGTTCCAAAACCGAAAATACTACTTCCGTTTCAATCAAAAATTTCTCGTAATTTGTCACCAATCTTCATAAAAAACAATTTTCAGGTTATATTTTACGCCAACAATAAATTTTCTTCGTTCATACGTCTTGGCAAAGATAAACTTTGTAAGATGGACAAATATTCAGTTGTATACAAAATTGACAGTGAAGCTAACATTTCTTGTTATGTTGGTCAGACATCTAGACGATTGAGAACTCGTTTTAAGGAACATGCTAAGGATTTTAAATCTGGGTCTACTTCTTCTGTTTTTGTGCAGCACACTGAAAGAACTGGGTGTGGCTATGACTTTGCCCGTGATAGGTGTATTCAAGGACACGGAACCTTGTACATTTTGCCGTGAATTTTCTGAACTTCTTCATATTTTATTCCATAACAATAATATAAACAGGAAAACAGACCTTAATAACCTTTCGAGCATCCATCGCTCGTTCATTAATGACATCAGACAACATATCACTTGATTATCATCACCGTGCTAGGTTCATTTTAGTTTCGATTCTATATTGTCTCTTTTCTTATTCCGTGTCTATATCACCTTGCAACGTGTCGCGGTCATTGGTTTGGTACACACTTTCTCTACACAGAGTCCATGGACTATGATTCCCGCCTGTCCTCATTCTCTTTGTTTGTGTGCTCACTCTGGTAGCTGTTCGTAATTTTATCTGTCGATTCAGTATTACAATAATGATGTCTCTGTAAAAAACTCAATGATGTAACTCTAGTACTTTTGTGCGTGCTTTTTGTACATCCCGGAATCCGAGGTATTAACTAAGTTTAT
>JAPYYV010004956.1:0-15970 GCA_030522625.1 Copidosoma aretas
AAACAATACAGAAGCGAAAGTAGGCTGCGAAAAAGAGACACTCCCGGCGGGCAGGGGGCCGGCCCCGTCCGCACACGCAGCTCGACCTTGGAATCCGTGAGTACGCGCGCGCTCGCCCACAGTGTATGTACAGGAGGCACGTCGAACGGGAGGGGGCCGAAGGAGGGAGCAGCCGGGCGTGTATTGCTCCCGCTCGCGATAATCGCATCATAGCGAGAGCGCCTGGAGGACGGGGGGGAGCCCCCGGGCGTAATGGACCGAGCGCCTACGTCCGGAGACCGGGACACGCGGAGGGGATTATCGCGGGGCGTGCAGTTAAGGGGCTACGTCGGGGGGAGCATTCCGATCGGACACGGCCCGCCGTCGATCGAATTCCGATCGGCCGATCATCGCCGCGCACCCCCTCCTCCTTCCACCTTCGATCGGACGTTGCTCTACACGAGCGGTGCGGTGCATGGATCGAGGCCCCCGGGCGGTATACGACTCGAGGAGGAGGAACGGGAGGGACGTTCGGTTTCACGCGCGTCCGGTCGGGAGAGATTAACGGGCCGGGGTGGCTTGCCTGTACGAGGTATGCGCGCGAAGGGTCTCTCGCGCGTTTGAATCTACGTTTGGTAGCTCGCAGTAGTTGGTCCAAAAATCGACGTTCAACGAAAGTGGCCCGAACTTTGGGTATCACTTTGTAATATTTATCTGGATTGTTAGTTAAAACTTTGCAAATATTGACCGTGCCGTTTTGAATATATGGAGCATCAATGCTGCACATTGTTTTACGTGAAGTGAAAAAACCGCTCAGCGGATTGAAAGAAAAAACAAACACGTTTTTTACGATACCTCGAGGATAACATATTAAAATGTTGGATCATTTAGCCTTGCCGTTCTTTCAACACCCTTATTGTACAATTATTTGTCATCCTGGCCTTGGTATATCTATATGTAGCGATCACGTTGTGCTCAAATTTTTGGATTTTATCGAAATTTTAAAATGTTCCTTGTGATGTATATCTCTGGTTCAAAAGTCTTGCAGGACATTTTGCTGCTCGTATACGTAAATTGTCAATAATTACTGTGAACATTATTGACCACCAATTGAATCACATAGGTGGAGAAAAACTACTCTCAACCGCACCAACTGCTTTGAATTCGGCCGTGAGATGGTTTTGTGCTTGTGTAGTTGAAATCTTTGACAAACTGCGTCTCAATATCCTTTAGCTGCTGCAACAAACTGATGCGCAAATTGAATCCTTGGAGAGTGGCAGTGGCCGAGAGCCGGGACGTTGGAGAGGAAAATCGCCCGATCCACGGGAGCCTGATGCCCCAGCTCATCACGGTAGTCGGTGAAAATGAGAGATCACTTAGGACTGCATCAGTCAGGGAAGCGAGTAATTTCTTTCGATCAACCCGAGCGCACCGATCGGGTTGAATTGAATTTGTTTATTATCCACCCGCTGTTCTTTCATTATTCTCCCCGCTTGCTCTTGTGATTCATATTTCTGACGGTTGCCGTTCTTGTCTTTGCGACGCAGAAGGCGAGGAAAATAGTTCTGGAGGAAAACAGCTGGAGAGGAAAATGAGGGGCGACAGGAGCGAATTACACGATGAGGAATCGGACGGGCTGTCGTGGGTCGTGACTCGCTCGGAAGGGGGAAAGTGGAAGATGGAACGTCAGGAAGGATGGTGTGCATGCGTTGCGAAGTTTGCAGTAGTTTTTTGAGCGACACATATCTTCAATACTTTTGCTTTCCAGGTTTCTTTTTTTATTTAGGAGTAGCAAGAATTTCATAGTTTGGTCGGTATTAATTTTCTTCTATTGAGATTGAAATTTTTTATAATCCAATGTACATGACGCGCACGAACAACGCTACTCTTTTCATTCTTTAAATAACTATTCTGACTAATATTTTATTACCAGAATAGAAGAATGGTCTTTAAAAATTGTCTCATGTGCTCTTTTTAAAAAATATTTGTCAAGTCAATCGTAAATAATAAGTTACATGAATGTCAAATTGATGAAATTCTGATGTTTATTTTTAATGTTATTCAGTATATCTGTTTGAGCACATGACACATGTACCTAACGTATAATATGTATGTCATGGTGAATTGTCAGTTTTTCCAACGTAGCATTGGAAACGTAATTTATTCAATTCTGTATATTTATGATTTTTTTCTCATCAATTCATGTATTTGTAATAATTTCGTGAATGTATTTTCTTGGTATGTTAAATAAGGCATATTCCTATAAATAGCATGCGCAATTTTTATATAATTAATTATTGTATTTTTTCATCAATATTCCATTAAAACTTACATGATAACTGTACCTTACCTGCATATTCAAATGAAAGGAGAAGATATTTTCAAACTTATTTGATGACAAGACTTCTCGAAATTTTCACAAAATTGCTCTGTACGTTGGGGATCATACGCTAAAAAATTTTTAACTACCAATTGTATGTACAGTATTATACAGAAGAGCGTCGAGATAATGGTGACCGGTAGTGAAAAATTGATTACGTCACGGTTTCTTAATATTTAATGATGAAAAAGTTGGCTAATCAGAAAAACTTTGATCCTCCCTTAATTGAGGGTATTACCATTCCCCTAAGTTCACGACGGAAGATAATCCTGCTCATCTCCATTACGCGAGCGTTACTTTCACTCAAACCCTTACCGTTAAACCCTCCCATGCAGCTAAAAAAAAACCGTCTCATACGCAAAACCCATCAGACTGCAAACTGAAAAAAAAATTTGAAAAAACCGCAGGCGAGGGATCGAAAGAGCCACGGGCTCCTGAATAATTCGCCCACATTTCAAAACTCGAACAACATCCGATCGACGTTTCCGAGCAGACGTAACACGTGACTCTCGCACTCGCCCGCTTTGGGCGTTCAATCTAAATGCAAAGCGCGTCGGGACAATTGTCACCGCGCGCCGAGCCCCCGTCTGCACCCTTTTTCAGAAGAGCCTGACGTTTGTGGCCTTTCTTGCAAAAAACAAAAACAAAAAAAAAACCGAGACCGAAGACCAACGCAGTCCGGGGAGCCTCGCCAGCTATGGGAATTTTGTAATACCAACCCTCCCGCCTCTGCTGCTCCGGCGTCCGGCATTTTCGTCTTTCGGCAAAAATTCGTGGTATTCCAACGTCAGAGACGGACTGCCTTTGCAGCGTGTACGTCTGTACGCGCGCATATTACGCGCGAGGGTATATAAATTCTGCAAGCGAGGGCTGGGAAATTCGCGAGTGCATACCCGGAGTCGGACTCACGGCGTATTTCAAGTATTTAATGAAAACATCGAAGGAAAAAATTACGATGACGAAAAATACGCCCCCCCCCCCCACTTCTCTTGTACATGTGTATCTCATTCGTTCGCGTTGCTGAATGAATCTCGAAAGGGGTCGTCCCGGAAAATTAGGGCTCCAGATCTTTTTTTTTGATGCAGGAGTAATTAACCGAACAATGGGTATTTTAATGAAATCTCGTGGGGTAATTTGATAACTCGTGTGCTTTCTAAGTGATTGTGAGACTGAGAATTTTGTGTAGGCCGAAATGTTTGGTATTTCAAGCTTTTTGGTATAAAAAAAGGACATTACTATGTATTCACATACTTTGCATAACTGACTTTGCGATGGAAATGTCATTCAATTTCACACCAGCGCTTTTTAATGGCTTTCGAAAAATGTATACAAAAAGCGGGAGCGAAAATTACAAAAAGAATTTGATAAATTCATGTAATGGAACAATTAAGTTTTGCGTTCGGAAAGATACGCCATTCCGATCATTCGAGTCCTTACTAAGTGAGGTTGATATATTGTTTTTGAAAGTTATTTTCAAATGAAAACTGTAATTAATATTGGGAGTGCGATGGATCTCAATGCAGAACGAGTAATTGAAAGCTGAAATTTCAAAAGTTGTCTTGGATGAAATTTTGCAAAAAGCTCGTTATAACAAAAAATCATCACGACGTATACGATAAATGGCTCCAACAATTACGCATTGACGCGAGCTCGTTGATGCTGTAAGAGAATTACACCGCACATCGTAACACGAAAACCGGAGTTTTTTTCCACACAAATGTTAAAAAATCAATACGTAATCATCTAGAGAGCTTGCGCTGTTGATAATTTTGAAAAATCATTACGAAATTGAACATCCATAAGAGCGTGAACTTGCCAGGACACAAGTTACAGTTCTCGCCGCTATTCCCACAAACTGGAGCTCTACTTCGTTTCCTTACCTCCCGACTTACGAGCGCGACGCCGCGCACGCGAATTCCGCGTTCCAGTACCTACCACTCCACGACGTCCACTGTAAAAAAGACAGCCAGGAGTGTATACTGTTCCAGAATGTAAGTCCGAATTTCCCAATAGCTGTCCGGGAAGAGGAACACAGCTACTTTTTATCCTCCCCCATTTTCCGAGCAGTAGAAGCAGAAAACGAAAGAAAGAGGGTGGGGTCGAGGGGTAAGTGGACGCCGACACGAGAATGCACTGTCCGCGTGCTAAGGAGGAATCGAGCCGCGGGGCTCCTCCTCTGTCTACGTGCACGCGTGCTAGCGCGCGTGCACGCCTGAGGGGGCAAGAGAGAGAGGGCCCCGGCCGAGAATTATTAAGCCGGGGGAGAAGCAGTGCAATGAATCGGCTGAATTTTTCAGGGGCGCGCTTTTAGCTGTCCCGGCGTTGTTTGCGGCTCGCCCCCTCTGGCCGACCCGTTTCTCTTTAATTGAATTTTTTCGGAGTAGTCGATTGAGTTTCGCGCATGATTTTTTTTCCAAATTTTTAATCAACGACGATGCGATTGAATCTGGCTTTGGAAGTATGAAAACGTCGGAATGATGAACATGGCCGTGGCAATATTAATTTACACCGGTATTTCATCAAGAATATCAGGCATGAAATTGATAAAATCCAGGCCACCGAGAGCTTTCCAATTAACGAGTCGAACAAAAACGTCCCCAAATGTTATATTAGCGGGATGGATGAAACATGAGCCGAAATTAAATGAAGTACTATATTCGACGCAAGCGCTCGCGCAGCCCACGCATACAAGTACAAAGAGAGTTTCGGAATTAAAATTTCGCCGAAGCAAGAACGGACATCTCGATTCACTTGGCTTTTCGCAGTGCGAGCTCTTGGCTCCGGGTCTCTCCCTTTCAGACCCATCGCTTTCTCCCTTACCTCCTGTAGCCTCCAGAAGAGGAGGGAGGGAAAGTAGAGCGCAATTTTCTAATCGAGGCTCCGTCCCTTGGTGCCGGTCGTGATTTCTCGATGCGCGATATACGCGAATGGCCCTCCGCCTCGCTGCATGCATTTCTCATCCGGCTCACTCCACTCCCATCGTACCCTACACCGCTCCTGCATTCACTCTCTCCTTTTTCACTTACGCTCCGTCGCAATTCCTCTAAAGATCCCGAATAACCTTTTCGGTCTTCAGTACGGCTTTTTTGGGGGCCGTCACTTTTTCACTTTTGCGGTAGCTTTTTGTTGATAATTGAATAGTTTTGTTTGAAAGTATGCTACACAACCCATTCACAACAATTGCACATGCTAGAATTAGTTTTAAAACTGTCAATTGAAGTATGTATAGGTAACGTCGGGCAATCGTTATTAATTACAAAATGAGCATAATTATTGCATTTCAAACCAGCCTCTCATCTGTAATCAATAAAAATATCTACAAAAAGGAAAATAGTGACCCTGCTTTTATAATTTTGCATGATTAAACTGAAGCCACAAATACCACTAGCTACAAAAGTTTTGATGAATTTTACAAATAAACCAAATGAACCATTTCAAAATTGTTTCACTTTCATCACCAAAACATATAACTTTGAGTGAATGTACTTGTTATCCGCAATGCCACTCTAAGAAAAGTATGGCTACAAATATTATCAGAAAAAATAAACATATAATACATAAGCATAGTTCAATGTAATCAGTGTATATTTATTTCTCAAACAAACCATACGAAGAACTTTGAACGCTGCGGATGATACAAATATTATCGATCGTGGTATCTTTGAATAGAAATACCAACTTCCATTCCCTATGCTTGAAAAAATTACGGTAACAAGTATACGAGCCAGACAAAAACATCAGTAGCATCGCTATGAATATAGTCAGGGCAAACATTTATTTTATTAATTTTTTAATCAAGCAAAATTAATGTAATTGTAATTTTCTCCTTCTTGTTTATCTAATTTTTTTGAAAAAAACATACTTTGGAACAAATTTTTCAATTTTCATTCCAGTATAGATGCGACTATTGTCAGACACCAAGTATCTAGTGATTTTTTTGAATGAACCAATTGGATAATTTAAAATCCTTCTCTCCCTCAGATTATTCTCTATTCTGCACTTTATATAATTACAGCCAATACTAAAATTAAAAAACAAATAAAAAAACCAGTAGTATAGCCACAAATATAGTCAGACACAGCGATTTTTTTTTATTAATGTTCAAATTTTAGCCATCAAATGAATTTTGAGGTACTCATTCATCTGTTTCTTAAAAAAATTTTAAATATAAACAGTGTAGGACTTATTTCTATATTTTTATCTCAGATACCCTAATTACAGGCAAAGTTTTTAATAATTTTTTCAACCAAACCAAATGATTGATTCAAAATATGTCTCTCTCACATTATCAATTTACACACTTTCGACAAATTACTAATATTCCCCGATTACTCTGCACTTGAGAAATTTACAGCCATTACCGTAGCAAGACAAAACACAAATTAATAGTAAAGATACAGGCAGCCGGAAAGAAATTAAAATTATTTCTCAACCAAAAGACAATCATAAGTTATCACAAGTTTAAAAAATTTCCAAAAAAAAAAATAGAAAAACTTATTTTTTACTCTCCTTGGTATTATACGAAACAATTCGCATTTTCGTCCTCTGGACTCTCGCAAACGTCGATTCCACCAAGAACGTCAAGTGGCCCCACACTCGAACTCTCATATTTACCTCAGTGCCGTGCTGCGCTTCTTTTCCGCTCTCCACTCGAAGCAACGCGAACACTGACACATACAGCGCAGCAAAAAAAAGACCGGAGCTGCTGAAAAGAACCCCGAAGCAGATCGAACTCGTCGCCTGTCTCTTGGCCTCTCTCGCAACGCTCTACTGCGATTGACCGGCAGCCAAAGTGGCACCTGAACGCGTCGACGCTCGCGAGATCTCATTTTCCCCCGCTGGGAAAATTAATGACTGCAAACTGGTTTATTCAATTTTTGCATTTTCAGTTCAGCGATTAGTCTCGAAAAAAAGAGGATGACAAACACCGCGTCCGATCTCTCGAATCGACGCGCCTCCGTTCCAGAGGGCCCGTGCGAAAAAAAGAACTTTGAAGAAGTCACTCGCCCAAAGAGAAACAGAGCTATAGGGGGAAAAAACTGCGGGGAAGACCGGCCCCGACCATGGCTCGCGGCCATAAATTCCAGAAAGTCGACTCGGGGGAGCAGCTCGGGATCGGGGCTGCCGGTTTCCCCCTCCCGGCCCCGCTTCCTTCCTTCCTCCCTTCATTAAGCCCACTGCGCGTATGGAAGGATCCCACCGCAGGGGCTGCACACGCTGTACGAATCCGAGGAAGGGAAGGATGGAGCATCGATAGCTTCAACTAATCCCTCGGAAGCAAATCGAATTTCCCGCGCTCGAGCGCCCGGCCGGTCTATTCTGATCCGTCTTCTTTTCTTCCTCCCCTGCCTCGGGCGTGCTCTATAGCCTGCGCTTCTGTTTTCGATTGTCAACAATTTCGGGATGTAGGTTTAACTGGTGGGATTGTCTGGTTGAGCTTCTCTGTGTATTAATACTGAAATATCAGTTTGACCAATGCTTCGAGTGTTGGTTGAAGCTGTGGGACATTATTTACTTTAACACGCCCACTGAGACCTAGAAAAGGAAAAATAAGAGCTGAAAAAAAGGAGGTGAAAACAGAAGCGAGACAAATAATGAAAAATTTTCGATGAATGGCCCACGGGGCTGAGAATAGAGGGTGTACGTAAGCTCTTCTTTGTCGCTCCCTGCACTTTGCCCGGCTTCGTTTTTTTTTTTTTCTATTCCCTTCATTCTTGCGTCTCGGTCGTCTCCGATTTTTTTGTTTTTCATTGTCAAGATGATATAGTAGTGCGATATGTCTCGGTGTTATGCTTTTAAGAATTGCGTGGAGAAAAAAAAGAAGAATACGGTCGCGCACTAAAAAAGATAATTTATTAATTAATCTAGAGTGTTATTTTATATCATTTGCCAAATGTGAATTGCAATGAATTCAAGTATGATAAGTCGCGTATAGTCAGATGCATGTCGTGCATGGTTTTTAGCTTTTTGTATACGAATAATCTAGTTGATTTTATTTGATAGTAATGCCTTACTCAGATTGAAATTGCACAAAAAAAGTGATGCTGTTGATTTAAGTAGTAATAGTAGAGTATAGTCAGCCACGTTGACTGCATTCATATACATCATTACATTAGCTATCATGCATAGATTAGAGCGATATTGTTTCAATTAAACAATACAGAATGCTACCGTGTCAATATATAACTTAAATTAAAACGACCTCCAGTTCGGAAAAAGTGAGTGGTAAAAAGTAAGAGAAGCAAAGAATAAACGGGTGCCAGAAAAACTGGGTCGTTGAAAGATTGTAGAAATTAATAATTCGATCAGCCGTACGCAGGAGGTAGCGAAAACTGGAGGCTAAATAAAGAAACTAATGGTAAGTTTATTAGCAGCTCTCGTGTGGCTAGTCAGTTGAGCAAAAGTCGTCGAAGAATGGGTCCGAAGAGAAAAGAAAGAGCGAGATGAAGAAGATGGAGAAGAAAAGGAGAGCGGGGCGGGTGGAGCGGAAGAGTGCGGCGCAAGTGAAAAGAAAAAAAGCTTGGGAATTCGATTACAGGTCGAAAGAGTTAACTCGACTTCGGTTTTTATACTTTTTTTCTCTTCTTTGCTGAAAAAAAGCGAGGTGCAGGTGTATAGCTGCGGAGTACGCTATCATGAGGGGACGAAAAGTGGATCGGAGCTCGAGGGTTTCGAAAAATTTGGAAATTGGAACTTCTTTTTTCTCTCTGGTCATGATGCAACATCTGCTGAATTTTAAACGTGGACTGGTTGCATTTCGATGTGCGCATGTAGACGAATTTTTGCGAAGGCTCACAGAAACATCCATATGATAAAATTCCAATGTCACTTACCGAACAGTTTATTTTAAGTCGGACGTAATAAGAGATTACGTATTTTTTTTGGATTGGATGAAAATTTAATTATATTTTTGGCCGATGTCGAGTTGGCTCCTGGAAGAAAGTTTACTTTCTCTTGAAGGTTGAGTTCACTCCCGGGTTATTAAGGGCCAGTAAGGTCTATTGTCGAGTTGGCTCCCGGGTCATTAAGATGTACGGTCGAATTGGCTCCCGGATTATTAAGATGTATAAAATAGTGTGCACTGAAATAGGCTCTAAAGATTGACATTACATTTAAATATTTATTGAAAATCATTATTTTTTCCGTCACACTTGATCCAGGCTTCGGACTGGCAGTACAAGTAATTTAACGTACTGGCGTGTTTAAAAAAATAATAAAATTATTCATTCAATGTGTAATACTCAATATAGTTACAAGACTTGTGAAGGTAAAAATTTTTGTGAAACTGGATTGATGTATCCATACCGTGTAGAGGAACCACTTTAAAAATTTATCATTGCTTCTTGTAAAACATTTTCCTTATCTTGAGTGACATTTGATTTCTCTTTGGCACTGCAAATTTTAATATAAAGTTTGATTTAAATATAAAAAATAATTTAAATTTCTATTTTAACTGCTTTTAATGTTTCGACAAACTGAAATAAATTTGGGTTAGACGTGTATCTCAGTTCATTACGTAGTAATTTTAATGAACGAGTCAAGATGTCATCAGTCAATTTCATTTTAACTTATTGCTTAGATTTGTAAAAACAGCGCAAATTGAAAATAAAATTAAAAAATAAATATTATAACGCATAAAAATACCTTTGTCAATAGAAGTAAGTGAGTGTACTACACATTCTTCAATCACTGCGTTGTTTGAGTCCAATTTAAGATAGCCTTTACAACTCCTCAATGTACACTTTTAGCACTGAACGACGTTGCACAAAATTTTATGGAAACTAAATGTGTCACCATTCAAAAATATTAGAGTTTGTCCTTTTACACTGGTATAAAACTCTATCATTAAAGAATATTATATTATAATTGTCGCACAAACGAGCTCGACTAACTGTACATTTCCATTCTACTCAACCTCAGGCCACTGGTTTAAAGTCGATTGACTATTGCGACTTCTATAGCGATAACACATTCACTATATTCCAATATTTGTAATTTAAGGTTTATCGGCTCCCATGAGTATTGGACAGTACTAATGTGTTGTTTGTATGAGTACTATCTAACAAACTTTCGTTTATAGCATTATTACGCTTTTATACCTGTTAGCTCAGATTCATACTTTTTTATGGACGGGAGCCAACTCGACCAAATACCGTAATGACCCTTAATGACTTGGGAGCCAACCCGACACTTTCTAGACTTATGGGAGCGAACTCGACATCTCCGATATTTTTATGATGTTAGTGTTGAATCACAAAGTACCCCAAGAAGATATGAAAAATAAGAATACCAAACAACCGAACTGTGAGTTTCCATCGATGATATTCAAACAGACTCTGTTTGAAAAAGAATAGAGTAAAAAAAACAGCATAAATAACGTGAAAGGGTCGAGAAAAATAAAGAAAGTCCAAAAACACATTTGCCTCGGGAACATGTACACGCGCGCGAATCCATTCACGTGGTATGAATATTTTTTCGGACTCTTTTGTTCGTCGGGCGTTATTTTGCTTTCAGTATCACCAGGGGAGCGGAACGAGCATTAAATTGCAATAAGTCCGGAATGGAAAGCTGCTTTCTTTGCAGCAGCTGCGAACGAAACGAGATTTGTTTACATACACCCGCACGGGCGTTTTTTTTTAGTTATTTCCGTTTCCCCCCCCCCCCCCCCTTTTTTTTTCGGCCATGCGAATTCAATAGCTCCGCGATCGGAAGCCATTACGTTTTAAGACCGGCAGGGGAAAAACGTCCCTCGTAAAATTCTGCCATGGGGTATGTTTTTGTCACGCAGTACTATTGTACACTCGACGTTTTTTTGACCACTTTTACAAAGAAAATTTTTTAATAAAAAAGCTCCTCTGCGCCACGAGTGAGGCAAAAAAATTTCAAAGCCCTCGTTGATTTTCACGATCTCCTGAAAACAACGGAGCCTCGTTATGCTCTTCGAAAAAAAACACCTTGTCTCGAACGAGCAACATCTTTCCACGCAACTCGAGTTATGTTTAGCAGCCAGCACCATAAGTAGTCCGCCCTGTTTGATTCTCGGTTATCTCCCTTGTTATCCTCTGTTGTTTTTTTTCGGCCACACCTAAGAAAAACAAGAACCCCACCTGTACAAGCAGCGCAAAGCGAGAGATTATAATATTTACCCAACGGAGTAGAAAAGAAAGACCATCCGTTCGACGGCGCGCATACGTAATTTTTTGCCCCGCTCGGCCAGTTCAGCGCGCCCCGGTGCCTCCTGCGCTACGAAAAATAGAGCGCAGCGGCCGGCCTGCTTGCACAAAGGGACCGTCTGGAAATAAATAAGCGCTAGCGGCCGGGAGATAAGAGCAGAGGAGCGTGCGCGAGCACAAAACGAGCGGGAAAGCGCGCGCCGCGATGTAGGCCGGATAGGAGGAGCCGGAGGCTACCGGTCGATCGGAGGGGGCTCGATGACAGTAAGTCACCCGTGAAATTGCCCGCCTCCGCTGTTTTTCCCGGCCCACGGGTGCATGCGGCGGCGGGGGAGATAAGTCATCGGCGGAGGGAAGACGTATACGGGGCTAGCTCGGGGAACATTTTGAATGCACGCGTGGCGCGTGGGCGCGTGCGTATCGATGGGATCTTGTCTGCCCTAATTGAATTCGGTTGGTCCCCGTGTGAAGAGTAGACTCACCGGTTTACTCAGCGGTGAAATATTTTCGCACCGACAGGAGGGACTCTGGCTGCCGCGGGTGAATTTACGGTCGCCCGTTCACGCGCGCTGGGGAAGAAATTGGATTCTAGCCGCCACTCACGAAATTTCTCGGCCGCGCGCAGTGCTCGGGACAGGAAAACAGTCATGGCGCTGAATAAATAGATTCGTCGAAAGAATATCGGTAGGTTCGAGGATCTCGATTTTTTCGGGGGGAGCGAAAACTAGCACAGTTTCGTATTGAATTCGGGATGAATAATATACCACCCAATCATCGGGTAACTACGAAAGATCAAATGGGCCCTCGGGAAAACACCAGTACGCCGTTCACGATTCAGACCAGTCGATAATTGACTAGTCGTCAATTATGCAAAATTAGCGGTTCGTTAATTAAAGTTGTGAAAGATCAACTCGAGATTCGAGACGGCCAAAAAGAGTTAAAGAAATCCGCGCCCTGTGGACAAAGTCAGTCAAGTTTGAGGGGCAGATCAGCATCAAAACAAACATGAACCACAGGTACATGCACGATAAGATTGATATAGCTGCGGAGGGAGCCACCCGCGGAGTCGGATGGATTATTCGGGGCGACGAATTAATTATTGGACATCCATGCGTTGGTTGAGCCCCGCGCTCTCGGCGAAATGAATACCTTGCCTTTTATACGTATACACATATGTATAGATAAGTATAATGGTGAGTCTGCCGCTCAGGTGAATATTTGGCATCCGGGCCGGGGGAGTGATTCTGATGGATGTTTCTGCGATTTGTCAGGCGCGGCTCGACGACAGCGAAGACGCGCTGGAAATATGGTTATCGCCATCCGAATCACGACCTGTATTCCGTCTCCGGATGAAATACAGCTCGCGAAAAGTACGAGAATGCGTGTATGTGGTGGTTCCATCTGTTTGCGAGCTGTGATTGGAGTGTTGTGTTTGTTCGCGCGAGATTGATCGGTTTGCTTTTGGCAGGGTTTATTAGTACTGTATGGGGAAGAGAAATTGGAGTCGTGGTGTTGGAAGAGGATTTTTCTTTGGTTGTTTAGGTTTTATGAAACAGGATATTTCTGTCAAAATTTTGGTATCGATAAAAACAAGGGAAAAATCCAAAAAATTACGATGACATCGTTTCCCAGAGAAGAAACGAGGATGCAGAGAGGAGGTCCCAGACACTAAAAATAGAGTCCTCTCGAGCGAAGGAGCAAGAAAAGAGGCACAAGGAGGTGGAGAAGGTCTAGCTGCCTGGTGCATAACGTATACAATGTGCCAAAAAGTCTCGGCCTTTGACTCGCCAGCACCGACTTCGTGCTCGCATGCGAGAAACGCTCGAGGGGCTTGCTCGTGTCCCCCCTCTCCTCTCCTTCTCGCTCTTACTGTGTATGTGTGTGTACGAACAGAGTCGACCGCTTTCCCGAGGTTGTTTCATTTTTTGTTTTGTTTTTTTCGGAACGTTGGTAGCACAGGGCTGACTAGAGTTGTAGTTGCTGTGCAGATACTAAGTAGTCGGGGCTCTGTAAAACAAGTTTATGAAATTCGCCTTTTTTTTACCCTCAGCGTGTTTATATTGATGGTTAATTGAAGAAGCCTTGTGCTTTATAGCTTTATAGGTGGGAAGAAGTTTGTTGTTTTACACAGATTGATAAAATTACTTTTTATAATAATGCAAAATACTGTTTGTTCGTAAAAAAATATTTAAAAAATTGATTGAAGGATGATTCTTTGCACTGAAAAATTATTACAAGTAAGTACTGCAAGAAATTTTCGTTGACAATAAATAAAATGTATGTAAAAAGTAGGAAGATACCTAACTGTTACGATGTGCGAAATCATAAATCAAAACATGTTGATGGAAAAATAATGAAGAGAAACTAATTGTTATTCATTGAATTTTTCCATTCTATACAATCTGGCTCATTAGCTACGTTTTTATCCATAACCTTGAATTCGGCGAGAAATATTTTTCGAAATTCGTACCACAAAGATCTTTCCGCGTGGATCAAAACATTCCTACGTTCAATCTCTAAGATTAAGCAAAGCCCTACCATAATACCCCGCCTGACCAAAAACACTTTCTCGCTCAGCCCAATCCCGAGCCGAAGTAATCTTCCTTCGCCCACCCGCTTAATTACCCCCGGCCTCCGCGACCAACCGCCCCCCCCCCCCCTCATATAATACACCTATACCTCCAGGCCACAATTTGACCGAGCACAGCAACCGCATACGTGTAATTTGGCCCTCTCCCCTCGGCACAACCATATACTCCCACCTTATGTATACATATACCTAACGGAACCAATAGCCAGCGTACCCCTCTATTGTGCATAATGTACGCCCGCGGACACGGCCATATACACCAGTAGTCCATGTACACCCGGCCGTTGTTACACCGGAGTCGCAGGCACATCCATACACGTAGCCCGGACCTACAGGTTGATGATGGCGTGACTTCCCACCTCTGATTTCGCATCCGCTACGCTCCCTCCACAATATCTCTCTCGCGGCCTCTTTCTCGCTGATGGCGTGTTGTTGGGGGTGTATGCAAACGCCGTGTTTACAGCTTTCGCGCGTGTTTGTATATGGAGCATGCAGGGGTATGTAAATATTTATTGACGGAGGGCCGGTCTGTAAGAGCCCGTGTTTCTCTCGCTCGGCACTACGGAGTGAAGCGAATTTGGTTGTAAGCGATTCGGGATTTTTGAATGCACTTTCTTTTCGATCGAATGAGTAAGACATAGCGAAATATAAAGAAAGTTGTGTGAAAAAGTTATAAGATAACACATTTTTGTTACACTAGAAATAATATTTGTTGTGTACTTATAAGTGATTGGTAAAAGTGGGTGTCACTACTACATTAATTTGTTCATAAAAACTAACACCCTACTACTCTATTTACTTGTTCATAAAAACTCACACAATGTAGAGCCCTCGTAATTATTGTTTATTTTATAGTGCATAATTTGAAGTGTACCGTTATTATTATTTTTTGATATGGTATAAATTTGACTGTTTTTCTTAATTTGGCGTCATGTCTCTTATGCTCGTCGATGGCTCGTCTTGCCTCACTCGGCTTTGCCTACTTGGCTTTGCAATTTCTTATGTATATTTTTTTAAATTTAAAGTTACATTTTCATCTTAAGAATCTTTTCAAAACTGAGTAGAAACAGTCGAGTGTGGGAAGACAAACCATCGAGGGACACTAGGCAAAACTAAGTAGAAGCAGTCGAGTATAGTAAGACGAGTTGAATAGATTTAAATGTCTTAATCTAATCTGTATTTGACTTCTACATGATGTTCAATTTATAAGTTGGATTCAATGAAAAAGAAAGACGGTGAAATATGTTTGCACTAAATTGCATTTTCATCCATAATATCCATCAGAAGAAAAAAAATGTTCTGCCAACCCAGGAAGTAGGTTAAAAATCGATCGCAAGATACCATCCGTAGAAACAGTTCTCCGTTTTTCTGGAAAATAAAACTTCTGCAGCTCCAGACCCCTAATCGAAGCTCCCCGCGAAATATTACCGGCTATTTATTCCCTTCGCACGTCGACTGTTGGCGGCTTATCTCTCTCCGTCACACCGTAAAAATTTATGACAGCGGTGAATTTATAGTCGCGGAAACGGCAAACACGTAGACTACGACGACGACAACAACAGTGCGCTAGAGCCACGCACACAAACTGCACACAGAGGCACAAATCACCCTACGGGCGGGTCAATATTCCAGAATTCATTAAGGAATCGAGATCGAGCGATAGGCGGGGAAAAAGTTCAGGCCGAAGATCGGCGCTTCTGAACGTAAGTATACGCACGTGCGTGCTTTTTCAGGGGACGGAGAGTAATGTTTTTTTCCTACCTCGGGCGTTTTTGAGGGGCTAGTGTGCCCTCGGTAGGAAAAATAGCATTCGCCACACAAGTGCGATCCATCCAGGGCTACCTTACG
>JAPYYV010004957.1:0-19332 GCA_030522625.1 Copidosoma aretas
GGGGGGGGGGGGGGGGGGGGGGGGCGGACGGTGGAAGTGTGTTCCGAAATCGAATGAGAAGGGGAAAAAAAAAGTAGCGGATCGAGCGAGCTGCTCGAGCTTTTTTCCTGCGCATGACGCGTGGCTTGATTGACGCGAAGTTACAAGTTTGGCGATCGCCGCGCGACGGGGCTCGAGGGTTGATAAAAAAGATGAAAGTCTTCTTCTTCTTCTTGTACTTTTGCCGCAGCTGTGCAGTGCAAGCCTTGCGGTTCTTTTCATCGCAGCGCGTTGTTCTGCTGTTCGTAAACATTCCTTATTATTATTATTATTATCATTATAATTATTATTATTAAAAAAAAAGAAAAAATTACCAGGCAGAAATTTCAATCTATTGATATTTCTCTCGATCTTTATCTTCACTGTAATGGTAAGGAACATCAACGTGATAATCGACGTTAGGGTATGAACAAAACAAAAATATACATACATATATATATATATATATATATATATATATATATATATATATATACATACATAAAGCATGATGTTTAATGAAATTCCACGGACACGTCCGTCCGAATGTGTTGTCGGGCACGCGCGAGTGGTCATGATATTCTTATGCATGGACGAGTGCCTTCGTTTTGCTTCTTCGACGAAACGAGATGAGCATATATAGATCTGATTTTTTCGACGCGAGATGTATGCACGTATCATACTTACTATACCTATGTACACGAACTCTTATTCTTGTTATTATATCAGCCATGACTGACAGCTGGATCTGGTTTTTTAAGATTAAGTTTATTTTTAGACGTGCACGATGATATTTGTCAAAACGTGTCATATCATTTTTAAATATGTTTTTCCTCAAGTATAGCGAGGAAAAGGGGGAAAAGGTCGAAGGATCAATATCGAAGGTCTGAGTGATTGTAATATGAATATAAAACGAGTCGAGTTCACATAAAATTGAATTCAACTCTCAAGACATGTATACTTTTTTTGAACGTTGAAAAGCTTATGGAAAATGAAAAAGTATGCATGAATTCTAGGTGTAAGGTATTTACATATTATGGACTAAAAAAAATAAAGGGTGAATACATACGTATAGTATGGATGTGCGCACGTACATGTGTGTATGTACAGAGGAAGAAAAAAAAAACACTTTATGCTGAATAGTCTGACTGTTTGAAAACGCAGTTTAGAGGAAAAGCATATGAGAGCACGGTCGAAGATACATGTACATTTTTTTAAAGTAATGCGATGAAGAGCAGCAGTAGCAGCATCAGCAGAGGCGCATGCGGGTGACGTTCTTATTTTCTTATAGATATACACAGCGATGCTGCAAATATTAAGAAAATGATGATCTCTTTGTTAAATGTGTGCAAAAAAAAACAGATATCACGATTCTATTTCGAAAGCGTTACTTGCAGATGTATAAAAATGTAATGAATGTTACTTTTCACATTTTTATTATTACTATCACTATCATTATTATTATTATTATTTTATTATTATTATTATTTTTAATGTTGTTTTCAGATGATTCACTATGATAAGAATAATAATAATTGAATCTGAGGTTTTAATACAGCCGTGTAAACAATAATGGTGCATTTTTCGTATAAGACTACGATTAATTTTCTATATATATAGATAAATATATTTGATAAGCGTAAGTATATTTTGAAAGAAAATCATGTATGATTCTGTTTCAGACATATTAAATAAAAAAAAAAACAGTTCAAGGAAAATTGATTTATCCATACCTTACTTACGAAACGAAATGAGAAATCAGTGAAAAACAAAATCTACTAACTTCTAATGTAATGAAAAATTCAACTCGTACTTAAGAGATTCTGATTGCAAGACTATTGAAAGAAAAAAAAAAAAAAAAAAAAAAAAAACATGTAATTTTTGTCTGCACGCTTCTTGTAAATTGTACAAATAACATCTGGAATATTTAATCCAATATTATCAAACTGTCGTAATTAAAATAGATCAAACTCTAGGATTTTTAATACAATTGTCTTTCTTACTCTCGTTGTGATTAGAACGTACTAGAAAATTTTCGCAATGATGACATTAAAATATCAAATTCTTGATAAATTTTCGCTCGGATGCAGATAATGGAATTGAAGACGCGTATTTGAGTCCGCACGTTACGTAAATTACATTGATTTTGTAAAGTAGTTTTCAGTATAGACACTCAAATAATGAATGTTTCAAGTCATGAGAGACAATTTTGCATGTAATGACAGAGGAAAGAAGTGTTGTCACGTATAAACATTTGATAAATTTTTCGTTGGCGACTCTTGTGCGGTTTTAAAGGAAATGAAGGAATCTCGTAAGAAAAAAGCAAACACTTTTGAAAACAAATCTACGTATATTATACTGATGAATAAAAAACTTCTCTTCGCGCCACGAGGCGATTACATGTAGCTCATTAATGGCTGTACGATGCACATTTTTGAAATATAGTGACGTGTAAATAAATATTCTCAGCTAACTCCTCAATATCTTTCGTCTCTTTCTAACTTTGTCGATCTATAAGAATAAATAACCGCACGATGATAAAGGAATTGTGTATTATGACGCACGAGCGCCGCTTCAAACCGATGAATAATATAAATAATAATAATAATAATAATAATACTTAAATTTTCCCAGTATCCCACAATGTGCCATTGTACGACCAAACGTTTAAATTTTTACGCGTTCCCGTCTTTAGGTATAAATACATACGAGTACTTAAATATAAAAAATTGAATAAAAATGAGAGCATATCCACAAGAGAGCTCCAAACATTTGATATGTAAGAGATAAGTGCATCTGCATATTTATAAATATATATGTATCTCGTACGAAAAATATCCGCTTCGCAAGCCATAGGTGTTTCCCGATTTGAAAATAAAAAGTGTGTGTAAGCTTTCCACACAGTGCTCGCTTGCAAAGAACAATAAATATTGTAAAAAAAGAACAAAAAAAACATAATAATATAATTAAATGTACGTGTAATCGAAGTAAGTAGATAGAAATCACGTGATTATTGAGAAAAAACACGATGATAGACTAAACGAGCAACGAATAATCTATATGATCGATCCTATAGTGGAGCAAAATTATTATGTGGGTCGTATATTTTTGGTGCATCATTGATTTTCTAGCTCTAGAGTTATGTGGTATTAAGACATTTGCCGAATTAGAGAAAAATTTCTTAATTTCCAATTTATTGTCTTCAATTCTGTATTTATATAAATGAGCTTTCGAAATATTTTGAGGATGCTTGGCAATTTTTAAAATACAAGATAAAAAAATTATATCTCGCACTTTTTGTGTAAAATATAACTTTAGGGACCGACGAGACATCGTGCAGTGCCATAATTAAAAAGCAGACATATCGGCGGCGAAGTTGAAGTTGAAAAAATTTAATACACAGCGAAAAGAAACACGCGCACGTGTTTACTGTATCGGAATCGAGGTAAAAAGATAATTGTAAAAAAAAAAAAAAGATTAATGTGATTGTAAAAGATAAGCTTGTTATATAGTGGTGATTCTTTACATGAATATAATCAGACTGATGTGTTCTCTAAAAAAAATGAAGATAAAATAAAAAGGTAATTGACGGGGGAAAAGGAATAGTTTATTTTGCCGTTGTACGTGAATTTTAGGGGAAAAAAAGAGGAGTGCTGTTGCGTGCGGTATTGTTGAATGTTCCTTTGTAGCGTTCATAATGTGGTAACGATATACATGATGATTGGGTGAGAAATGATGATTTGTTTGCCATTCCTTCCGAGGATTATTTCTCGGTAAAAAAACAGATGGTTGGCGACGAGGGAAGAAGACAGAAAGGAATGGAAAAAACAGCTCCGTATACTTGACGACACTGTCTTAGCTTTTTCTAATAGCACGCTGTATGCAGATAGGCGCGAAGAAAAATTACAGTGTACTGGTTGAGCTATAAGTTGTATTTTATTGAAGAGAGTCTTTTTTTGCGCTATTTTGTACATCAAAGAGGTGTTTAATATGTTTCCTGGCTGATGCGAATGAAAATTTATGAAACGGCAAGTCGACTGGAACAGTGATGAAAAAAATCACACAAAGGGATGCGAATTGAACACTAATTACTAGCATTATAACGTCCATGGAATGAGTTTTTAATTGAATTTTTAGCAAAGGAAAAAAATAACGTTATGGAGAAACTGAAAAAGTAGTAGAGTGTATTTTCTTATGCTTTTTGTCGATCTGTATTTTTCGAACACAGAATGAAGTCGTGATTAAGTAGTCCGGACAATAAAAGCATCGGAAGTGAAGATGTGAAGATTCTAGTGCCCGTTATAAAATCGAATTATAAACATAGTTAACGAACCTCATGCCTTTTTTCAGCTTCTTGTTAGCAAGGCTTAATTCTGCTTCTCAAAATATTATGATAATCTTCACATTTCATCGATGCGGTGTCGGTGCTTGCTTGCCTTTCTTGCCAAAATTACAAGTATACGTATTTATGTTTCAAATACTTTAATACGGAAAAACAAAAAAGTGATTTAAAAAGAAAGAAAAATGTATTCCTTTTTTTTTTTTACTTGCCTAAGGAATATGCCACGTTTTATTAAGTCTACGCTTCTTCTCGACACGAGTAAAGAAATATAGTTTTTATACAGACAAATATAAGAAAAAAAAAAAACAAAAAAAATGAAATACAACTAAAAGTGAGATAAACTTACGTAAATATATCAATAAATGTAAATATTTTGGTGTAGTATGTTAGTTATACATGAAAAATAATAATATGATTAAAGAGAATATTTTTATTGTGTCTTTATTCGAACCACATATTATGTACAGTGTGTTTTTTCAATGATAATAAACATATGTTTATAAATTTATCACGTTATCCATCTCATTAGACAAAAATAAGCACAAATACTTTTTATTTCGAAAAAGCCAAACCAATCGACACTTTCTTGAATCATTGATTGTTGATTCAGGTTTTTTGTGATAAAATGATTAGAAACTCAGAAAAACGAAAAAAATACTCATTTTGCTGATTTTTTTTTTCATTACGAGTTTCATGTATTGTTTGTTCTTTAATATCATCAGTTTTTAATACACAAGTGTCGGTTATGTCGTTGCGTCGTTGTTAAGTGGAATATGGAAGAGACATTAAATATATTTCAATTAAATTTTCGTTCCAAGTCAAACGTAGAATTTACACTACGCATTAAAATTTTGTGCAATGTTAGCAACAGCGTCATTTTAGGGTCAAATTCTTTTCAACAAAAAAAAACAAGCAGTTGCAACAGCTTAATAGCTTTTATCTCTTCAAACAATTTAATAAGACTATCTATTTTACGATCTTATTATACACAAACATGAAGAGATTTTTCGTGCCAAGCTAACCAACATTTTAATTTTTAAAATACAACATAATACGTCCACATTTTATTTTATTAGAAAATATTTATTTTTTTAAACAGCCATTATACATTTATCCTCATGATAATAGAAATTCGGATAACTTTCTCGGATAAGTTCGTCTCTTCCCTAGGAAGGGGAAATTTGTCTTCAAACAAGAATGTTTGTCGTTTGTTACATTACAAAAATAATTAATATTTAGAAAAATCTGTTGCTGGTTATCAACATATCGTACTTTGAATATAGATAATAGGGACATGATTAATTTTGGTGAGATACGTTTTGTTATTTCTTGTTTCAATCATGTATTTATTCTTATTTTAGTTATTAGTATCATTTATTTTATTGTTATTGTTTATTATTATGATTATTATTGGGATCATGAGGCCTCGATAGGCGGTGAAAAAGTTTCTCAATAGAATTTAATAATTTGTAATATTTTCCATTTTGTTTAAGATCTTTGTTATCATCATCTTGATATAAAAATACTTACAGGAAGAAACTTTATCTACCAGGTGAATTACCTCAGGCATAAATAATATACACAATTCATTTATACAATTGATATATCAACGTCATAGTTACAATTTTTTTATCTTACAGTCTGTAGTGTTACAGAAAAAACGCAAGCGATAGCGATTTGAGAAGTTAAATCTTGAAAATTCTTTGTATTTTTCCATCATTATAATCTAGATGAATAATTTATAATTGGAAAATATTCTCTCTATCTCTGTCGAATTTTCAACCTCTCAAATAAGTATATGAATAATTAAAAAAAAAAACTAAAATATATTCTTAACATGAAATTTCAATAAAAATACGTAATATTTTAACTTAAGCTGTACGATAAAAGTTCATAATATAATATGCATAGTCTAATGTTTCTCTTTGATTTCCCAGCCTATAATATTATTTGAACGTCGGTATTTCAACGCGGCTGAGAATAAATTCGTAAAAATTAAAGTACATATATATATATATATTTATAAAAGATTGTGTATGCTTGATTCGAACGTATCACACAACGATGAAATTCCACTTGATCATGCCACTCGTATTATAATGTTAATAGTTCACATCAATACAAAAATAAAATGCATCGAATTTTAAGAAGATATGTTCTCCGTAAGGTGTCGATCCGTGCATGCGTATCCACAAGCAACCGGCACATGCTTCAAACAAGTGATATAAATCGGGATCGTTATTAAAAATGTAATACATAACGGAATGGACTAAAAAAGATTCGTTAATTTCGATAAAAAATATTGCTCGATAGAAAACTCAAACAACGGAACGCACATGCATGCGCAAAGTACCCATCCCGTACTTTCCACAGCCTGATGAAGTCCTACAATACATACAATCATATTACAATAGTATAGTGTCCACGGCTGGTGCACACACATCACCCAAACTTCACTTCCAACGGCCTGTGATAAACGTGAGAAAAGAATCGTTAGTCGCGACACTGATGGCAGCGATAGCAGCAGTAGGTATAGAAAAGGATTGATTGAGAGGAGGCACGCTAATACAAGCGCCGATCCGTCAGCCGAACGAGTGGAGCGCCTCTTGCAGCTTGTTGACGATGTTTTGGTAGAACTTGATTTGCTCGATCAAGTGGTTCTTGACCGACTGGTTCATGTGGATCTCCCGTTCGACTTGGAAGTGCGTTTCCTCGGCCCCCAGAGCTCGGGCAATTATGTCCGTTCGATGATTCAACTCCCGCAACTGCTGGGGCTCCATCTTGTGCTCGCTCACCAGCCTCTCGCAATCCTTTCGCTTCTGGACCGCACTCTGTGATTCAGAAACGGGTGGTTTTTGACAGAGATCGTAATTATCGGAACATATCACATTTTGAGACTTTTTGGATGCAAGAAAACAGCCACTGCTGGGAAACTTTCAGAATTTCTTGCTGGGTGTTTGCAATGTCGAAGGTCTTTAAAAAAAAATCTCAAAAATATCACTGCTTTGATATCGAAGGGCGCGGTCCAGAAAAAAAATAAACTAGTGTTGGATTTTTATTCATAACTGCGAGCAAGTACGAATCGAGTATTTTTGCTGTGTTTTGTTACATTTACGTAATTGATTGATGACAACCATTTCGAAAGGACATTTTGAAAAAAAAATTTAACATGATCGTTTAAGATTTTTTTTTTTTCAGTACAAGCTCGTGCATAATTTCTGCATTGTATGCGTCTTAAAACCCTCATTCATTTTACTTTTAATCTCTTTAATGAATATGTTTCGTGTGTAGTCTCAATATTTTTCAATGGACATTATTTAATCATGTTTTCCCAGTGTCGACAAAAATTTGTAATATATTCTAGTTATTGCTGAATTCTGGTCATCAAAGACTATTTGTTCTCAAATTTGAAATAAAAAAATCTCAAGACACAAATATTCATTATGTTTCACAGAACAAAAAATGATCCAGAAAGTTCTTAATTTCTGACTGAACACGTTCCCGCGCGTTTATTCACCTAGCTCCTTTGCAAACAAAAATCCGAACCATTCATCCTACTTGTCCCGCAACGCGGTGTAGCCGCAAAAAATCCAAATCGCACAATACCTTGTGAATGCCAACGACGTCGGAGAATCCGATGACGATGCCCCTGTATATGTGAAACTTATCGGCCAGGGGCTCCCAGTCGAACTTGGGCTGCTCCTCGTACAGCTTTCCGATCTCGTTGTAGGCGTCCCCCGTGTCCTTGAGCGCCTGCGTGAGTTGGCTACGCGAACGGCCCACGTCGTCGGCCTCGAGGGCATGGCTCAGAGCTCCGAAGCACGAGCCGATCTTCTGGAACTCCCGCCTGTACAGCACCTGGTGCTTCTTCGCCTGGTCCGTCGCCATCGCCGTGAAGTTCTTTATCACTGGATCCAATCCTGATATGAATCTAGAACCGCGAAACATTCATCCATCCAGTTGGGCGAAAAATGACTCTGACAAAACATTCGTAACTAAAATAGCACACAGAGCGTATCGAAAACGTTCGAAGCTAAACTTGAAAATGTTTGTTCAACTCAACAATGTTAGCTACTTAATCGGCACACTCCTTACGCCCAAAAGAGCACACAAGGGATCCCGAATCAATTTTTCACGACCACAGATCAAACGTCAATGCAACGCGTTTGTCCGACCGTTTCACTGACCTTTTCAAGTTTCGCTCGAAAATTCCGAAAACAAAAAACCACCCTCGCCTCCCCCGGGGCTTACTTGGCGAATCCGTCCGTCTGGTACTCGATCTTGATGGCGTCCAGCGGCGTGTCGGGGCACTCTATCGCGAAAAAATTGTTGACCCCGAGCAGCTCGTCCTTCTCGGCGGCGCGTTTCCCGGCCTTCCAGCGCTTCTCGTCCGTGCAGGTGATAAAGTGCTGCCAGACGCGGCTGCGCGACAGCACCGGGTGCCTGCACACGTAGTCGACGAACTCCTGGAGCTGGGTGCGCCGGTGCTCGATGAACTGCTCCTCGTAGCGGCCGGATATCTGCTTGTCCGGCAGCGGGGGGATCGGGATGAAGCAGAACTTCTCCTCCAGGCGCTCGTGCAGCCAGTCGAAGTGCTTGTACCTGCGCGACACCTGGATGTTGTTGAACTGCGGGGGTGATTGAAGCTTGTTACTATGATTTCATTTTCGGTTTCCCTTGTATCGAGCGACAAACTCCGATAGCGTGCAACGTTTCGAAACAATGTTTGAAGGAACTTTGCGTAACGTGTGGAAAAAGAAGGATTCAACGACGTTCAGAACGTTTGGTGACCGAAAACCATTTCTCAATCAGCGTGCAACGTGTGGCCAAAATACATGCCAACATGATTACTATAAATTAGCTGAATCTTTCCCACTGTGGCCACGCGAGGCGTTCAAATGTAGACGCGAACGGAGTTCAGCATTGATTTTCCATCACAAAAAGAGCAGCGAACGCTTAAGAAACCTTGTTTACCATTATCATACAGTATCTTGAGACCAACAATAACACAAGGACGACTCACCGTCGGCGTGAGCTGGTACACGATGAAGCTCTTGAGGCCCTTGAGCTTGGACTCCTTCTTGGGCGAGGTGACTATGCAGTTGTAGCTTTCGCCGGTCTCGGTCCAATTGAACCTCCCGCTCTCGATCTCCTCGACGAACATCTTCTCGGCCTCGGGCACGATGGCCTTCTTCGTGCTCAGGAGGAAGCTCTCCTCGCCGGATTTGACCAGATTGGTGAATTTGTTGTTTTTCTTTGGTACGTTGGGAATCGCGCGCTCGGGTATGACGGAGTGGACCGTGTGGATCGACGGCAGGTCGTTGGTGTAGTCGAAACTGCCCGACTGGGCGGATTGTAGGCTCTGCTGCTGCTGGACCGGGGGCACGTACGCGTGCGTCTGCCCGATCTCCGAGTCGTCGTCCCACTCGTCGTCCCAGTAGTCGCCCGAGCTCTGGACCGAGTTTGCCAGGGTGCCTGCGGGGAAATCATTGTATTATTGTTCTTCGTATAAATGATCATTGACATTTTTGTCCATGGCTCTTGGAAAATATTCGTATGGCATCACCTATGTACGAATAGTACCTAATGCAATTGTACTTTTGTTGAAATTCATCGAGTATCATGCAGCTTTGGCAGCGAAAAATCGATGAAATACATCGGTAGAGAGATACACGAACGCTGATAAGGAAAATAATTCCGAACGCGAGGGCCGTGAAGGTGATATTGGATTTCTCCTTGGACAATGCAGGTTTCCATACCTTTTTATCATTTAAATTTCATTTAATTGTAAAAATAGTAGAAAGATTACACTACTTTGTCTTACGTGGAATAATAATAGTGCATTGCCATCGTTTGTGTCGCGTGATTTTTCAAAGTGAGATCTCTCGGAGAAAAGTGAAAACTGTAACGCCACGAGGCGAGCACTGGATAACGTATGCGTGAGTACCAATGAAGGTATTTATCGGGTGACTCAGTGTATTTAAGCCTGCAAGTACTGAATCAGCCCGATATACATATACCCGTTTATTGGTATAATTAACGACTTATGCGTGACTGCAGCTACTGCGTACGTTATTTTCGCTAGATTTCGGAATTGCCTTTTAATAATCGTGACAATAAGTGAATGAATGTATATAGGTATAGAGTTGTGTGTGCACAATAGCGGGTGAAATTTTTCTTTTTATAGTAATATATATTTATTAAAATATATTTTAGAAGCCAGGTCGATATTTAACCGTCACGCGAATTTGCTGTGTTATTTTTCGAGCGACGCAGACAACCAGTTATTACATCTTTCAAATCTAATAATTTTAAATCTAAAGAGATATTGACACCTGTGTTGCGCTAGGAAATCTCCAGTATTGCTGGAGGCTCATGGGACAAAAAGTGATCTTAAAATATAATACATAATTTTTTAGCTTGGAAAGATCCATCAACAAAGAAACGGTGTGATGTAAATAGAACCATTCGTCGGATAACATTGCACGAAGAGAATTTTTTTTCGACCGGTAATCGCCTCATTTAGAACGGTTTAACATTGAAGAGAATTTATATTTCAACCGGTAATCTACTTGTTTAGAACGGTTTAATTTTCTCTGTCTTACGTTCGCTATCGGTTTGAAAATGTTCATTCAGCTCCCTCCGAGGTGTCCAACATCGTTGCTCAATAAATTTCTGAAAATAACGCGTGAGCCAATCAATACAATCGTAATGGTTTCGCCGTTAATTTTTCCGCCTGTTTCCTCGGGACTAGTTAAAGCTATCTCTACAGTACGAACATCGGTCATTTCGTTGATTTAGCACAGGAATTTCATCGTTAAACTGCAGGGATGTAGAATAAAAGCTCTGAAAAATTAAAACCCAATGCAAAACGAAGAATCCGACTGCTGCTGCTGCGGCTGCAAGCGCGACCTTATCTCCTGATTAACAGTAAACAGTTTACCCGTGTACGTATACGATCGCGAATTACGGAGGAAAAAAAAAAAAGAAAATTGTTTTTCGTCACATTACATCATCAACGCGACGTACGATTAACACACTACCTGTTGTCGGCGCGGCGGCCTCGATGACCTGGACGTAGGCGGCGGGGAAGAGTCCCGACTGGCCGGACTGGTTGTGCCCCTCGCACCAGCCGTCGCCCACGTTGTCCCTCATGACGGTGAGCACCTCGCCCGCGGTGATCGACAGCTCGGCCGAGCCCGGCTCCCCGGAAAAGTCGTACAGGGCCCTCACCTATATGCGTCAACCATCGTCATCATCATCATCATCATCATCATCATCATCGTCATCGTGAAATTAAACGGCGGCGGGTGGGTGTTGCCTCCGATCGCAATGCACACTCTCCCGGAGCGTCATCGTCGAGATCAAGAGGCTCGGGGACGCGGGGAGTTTGCTCAATCATACCTGGCGTCCGTCCATGATGCCGCGCCGATGGTCCTCCCCAGGGCGCCGGAGGTCGGACTGCTCGCGGGAGACGGCGCGTGTCGCTGCAGGTTAAGAGCCGCGCGGGTCGGTGGCGACGACGACGACGACGTCGTGCCGCGCGAGCAGCGGACCCGACGACATTGGCCCGATGCGGGCTGCTCTCTTGTACAGCGGCAGTGTTGGGTGATGGTAAATATTTATATATCTATACCGTACCGGGGGGGGCACCTCCTAGTACATCGGACGCAGCACTTTGTTTCGGGGAACGCGAGGGTAAAACTTATTTTTGGTGTACGACGCGATCACGATGCGGGCCCCGGAGGTGTCCGGCTGGGCCTGACGCCGTCGTTTTTTTGCTGCGCGACGCTTCCAGGGCGACTGCGTGCGCCAGGCTTGCCTGCGCCGTATGCAGCGCTCGACTGCGGCCGACGGTGCCGAGAAGGAGAGGCGTCGGGCGGTCGCGTCTCTCTTTCGCTCCCCAATATGTTACGAGCTGCTGAAAATCGGTTTCGGAACGCGCGTGCCCGCGAGGCTGTGACAGCCTGGGGATCGGTCTGGTTTTTCTCCTTCGGATTTTTTATGCGCGGATCTGGGAAATCGGTAGTCGAATGTGCAAGCGCGAGTCCCCGGGTGCGTGCCGATGGCGACGAAGAGAGTTGAGGATCGGCCGAGCCAAACTAGTTGTTGCCAAGGGCTTAATACGGTTGAGGAGTCACGGACAGTTGCGTACATTACCGATCTTCATATCAATCTCACACTGTATATCGGCAGTGGGTCATTCAAGCGATTGTACATACGCGCGCGCTCACAACTTTGTTTCGGCCGTAATTTATCGGGGCGGATTACGCGCTCTATTATATATTGTAGTAGCGCAGCCGTTGGGCGATGTTGATAATGTGATGTTCGGATCGATTACGCGAAACGGAATCGGAGGAGTCGCACTTATCTTATATCAGGCCCCCGAGATATCGTTATCCGTCAAGGCGAGCAGGGCGAGCTTTGTACGCAGATTGGGTTTTAGTTCGATTGACCATCGGTCGATAATATGGTTACCGGGAAAAAATGCGTTTTATTACCGGTTTTTTCACTTTTGTCGAATTTTAGACCGAAACCAGTGTCGTGAACTAATTTTGATGGCAAAGGAGTCATATTTTATAAGACTCGTGTTCAATAGTTTAATCGGAATTGTCAACTAAAAACGACAACGATGTAAAATGTTTTTTTCATTAATTCAAAACAATTTTCATCGGGATGGGGTTTGTACAGATATTTAGTGAACTATTGGAAACTTTTTTCGATTGTCGACAAAAACTATGATTATTTCTTTGACTGGTCTACGAATCGTCAATAACGACTTTGTAGGTACATACGTACATGGTAAATCACAATCGTTTATTATAATAAACTTTTCATGATTCGTATTTACGCGCCACCTTATCCTCTTGTAGGCTGTTGTAAGCATATACAGTGTACTCGCATTGCACTGATACACCCACGTCCCATAATCTTGCTGTGCTCCATTTCCAAATCAAAAACACATCCGCTCGCATGCTTGGTCGTCGTCCAGCGTACTTATCAGCATGTCGGATTTAATAGTCTGTCCTTTCTAGCTCTACAAATAATCCGCCTAGAGTAGTGTTTTTGGGGCCCAACGAGCGAGGTAAAAAGTTTTGAATAAGGATTCAATTGCCTAATAAATACTACAAAATGCTCATGTAAACATACCTTGAGAGGTGTACAGTATACAAGCTCAATCAAGACAGCTTCGTTCAACTTGAACGATTATAGATTTTTTACTATTATTTTTCAGTCATTCATTTATATGTAATGCAAACAAATTATTTCCCTGATCGAAACATTGGCCGCGTCCGAGTTCGTCGTTACTTGGATCGTTCGTTCGTTGAGTGCAGAGAATTTGGAAAAAAACTAAGTAACGAACGATAACATTCGAACGCGCCCAATGGAACTGTTGGTATAAGACTCTCAGTACTCTCAGTAGTGATCATGTTTTTATTTTCCATGCATTAACAAAACAATTAAATCGCGTATTGGAAGCCTACTGGTATCAATTGTCATGTATTACTTTCCGTAAGTATTAATTTGAAATGAAATTGATCATTTTTTGTTTATGATCAAATTTTATATTTATCAATAAATTTCTGCACTTCTGTTATTTTGTCTAGTTTTTAGAGCAAATCAAGGTCACTAGGGATTATTTGAATTTATTGGCAGCAGCCATTTGTATGCTACCTACGTATGCACACACGATATGGTAGCTATCGGTACAACCAACCCTACAGTGTAAAATACCCCTGTGCAATCAACACAATTTCTAGGTGGTATCCAAGCTGTTTAGTTGGATGCATTTTTTTTACCAGCTAGTTCAAGCACAACATTGGAGATTGGAGTAGAATGTCGACAGCTGCTGCATGCGCTTGTTTCTGTTTTGAGTTTTGGCTTCCCTGCTGGTAGCGCTAGCGATCGTCGCACGCGCAGGCAAAGTGGCGAAGGAACAAGAAACCCCACAGTCGCGGAAGAGCGCGCGCTCGCTACTCTTCTCACACCCGCATATCCTATACGTATTACCTAACGCGAATCTTTTTTTAATCGACATCAACAATCTCAAAGTTACAATAAATCATACACAGAGCAGAGTTCCCTTGGCACCCAGTGAGTGTAAGCAGCAGAAGAGAGAGAGCCGTCAAGAACAAGAAAAAGGACCGAGCGCGAGAGAGAGAGACGACGCGAAGCTGCACCACCGCCGCCGTTCCATATTTGTGATAGACTTCTTTTTAATTGATTAAGCCGAGGCGGCGACGGCGGCGACGACAATCTTTTTCGAGCAAGAGAGAGAGAGAGAGAGTACAGTACTTATATACTTGTATTGCGACTTTTTGTGTGTTCATTGTACCTAAATTGTGCGATTTGTGCGCGTCTGTCTGTCGTGCTGCTATACTACCTATACTACCCTATATTTGCTCTCTGTGCTTGCATTGTCTGCATAGCTGCAGTAAAAAAAGTGAAGAGCATCATCTCAGCAGAGCAGGGCCAGGGAGGAAGAAGAATCGTATTGGGAATTAGGAGTGTATGCAGGGTGAGAGAGAGAGGAGCAGAGGAGAGTGGATTGTTAAACAGACGTATAGTTGTACGTTTTGTACCTATATATGTGCGCACTGAGTTGAACGCGACCTGCTTAGTATATACTTATATACACCAACAACAATATTTTTTCTTCGCCACCTCCCCCCCCGAGCCTGCTTTCGCTTCGAATCAAAGGTAAGTGCTTAATGTAACAATCTATGTTGTGTATTACATCACGGGTATTTACTTATCAGCTGCGACTCGATCGTTTTGTTTTTTGCCTGCGTAACACACGCACGAATTTTTTCAGGGTGTAAGTATAGCGTACACATATCGTAGACGAACATAACCTTCAAATCACGGAGAGGTGAACGCTATATAGCTCTATTGAGGTTTAGTCAGCTGTCGTTCAGCTGTGCAGATTATTGTTGTTTTGATACAATGGTTTGCAGTGTATAAACAATCAAAAGGCTCGTGGGTGTGTATTTTGCTTTAGAAGCAAAGAAATCCCAAAAATGCTGAGAACCAGAACCCTTCGTTCTGTACGACTGTAGGTATATAATACTATACGCTGCCATGTTGGCATTGGCAATTTGGCATGCAAAATGTAGCATTGCATTAGTTCTGACGAGAAAGGAATTCACGAATTTGTCGTCTTGCCTCTCGTGTGTGAGTTTTCGCATTGTCTGCGATTTCCGCTCGGAAGGATTACCGTCGAAGCCCGAGATTTACAACTTGGATGACACTACAGTATTATACTTTAGGTACCTGCACTAAGTATTTAGGTAGAGAGTTGATTTTGTCGTCTTCAAGCCGGCACATGAAAATCGAAGTAGTTCTGTACAAGATTATTTTCTCTTTTGAGGCGTTCAGTCCATCAAAAAATTACAAGAATTGCAATTGGCCTATTGCAATTTAAGTTTTTTATACGGTGCATAAATTTGATGTACTTGATAAAGCAGCAATTTAACTGTATATTTTCATGAACACAGTCACAATAATTATTCCTGATGCTTCGCGCAGTTCTGAGTAGTTTGGAGCGACTAAAAATGGTAATACAATATACCCTATATTTAGATTGCCCGGAGCTGCTCCGAGCAAAATTACCAAACAACAATTGCCTTCATTTTAAAATTTTACTGTTTTCGACCGAAAACACCTGCAATTCGAAGCTCCGAAAATTGAAGGGTGGAAACGACAATGGATAGCGCGAGAACCAGGCAGGTATACGAGCAAGTAGACTCGACACTGCTAGCCCGCCGTAAAATAAAAATAAGCCAAATAAGTACAAGCACGGGTTGTAGGAGAGAGCCGGAGCTAAATAGAAAAATTACGGGGCCGCGCGCAAACACACACACACACACACACACACACAGAGAGAGAGAAAGAGAGAGAGACAGACATATACTGCACGAGGAGATAAAAAGTTTCGTTTCCTCCGTTACAGCCGCGGTCGTTGCTTCGCCAAAGAGAAAGTTCCGCTGCCGAGGAGGAGAGGAAGTCTAGTTTTCGCGCAGTAATAAATATAGCCGCGACGCCCTGCACGCACTATTATACCTGCGGCCGAGGAGGCGCCATTGAATTTGAAAACCTCCGGCGCGAGTTGTAGAGCGACAACGGACGATAATATTATTATCCCCGCGGGAAAGTTCGGTCGGCGATGCAAAGCTCACCCGCGCCAGCGCTTCCCTCGCCGAGGACCCATCGTCGAGCCCTGCCGAGCGGAGCGGGGTAAAACTTCCTCCTCGCCAGCGTATATTAGTCTAATTATAGCTTCAGCGGTGCCATGATATATCACGCGAATGCAATGCATCGAACAACAACAACAACAACGCGAGCGTTCTGATACCTATTCACACACGCGCCCACAGCTCGACAGCAGCCGGCTGCGAGTAGTACCATCGCGTACAATCGATCCAAGCCGCGCATGCATTAGGGCACCACTCGACGGTGCTCCAGTAACTTGCGTAACAGGCTCCGATTCGTAACTCATCCTTCGTTCGGAAGCGCGCGGCGCCCGAAAACTTTCGGCAGCGACTGAGAGTGCCAAGAAACTCGAAGTATAACGCTTGCAATGTAACGGCCGCTAATTATTATTTCCTTCGTCCTTCGAAGGCGCGCGTGGGGGGTCGTTGCGCGCACAGGGAGGAAAGGCGGGGGTGTAGAGAAACCGCGGCCAGCCAGAACGGGAAGTAAAAAGGGGGGGGGGGAGGGGTGAATTTTATCTTAATTATCGTCGACGCGGGCGTCCCGGGGGGAGAGTTTCCTACTTCTCCTTTCTGGGCTGCTGCTGGTGCCTCTTCCGCTCTTTGGCCCGTGCCAAGTGGGTCGAGCGAACGGGCGCGGGTGATGATGCGAACTCTCGTATAGGTAAACTAAACGTGTATAACTTTGAGAGCATGCACATACACTATGAGACTGGCTGTATGTAGCTGTGTCGACGCGAGGTTTCCGAGGTTTTTCAGGCCGATGGAGGATTCTCGACGATCGAATTTGATGCCATATTGTGTCCCTGTGTAAGTGAGGGGGGGGGGGGGGGGGGCACAGTAAAAAATGGCGAGCGGGATGGCGGGCCCGTGGGGGGAGTGAGCGGGCACGAATTATATCGACAGGAAGTACGAGCGTACTTCGTGCAAGTGTTTCTGCAGGGCGAATAACAACAGCGTTATAGGTCTCTGTCTTCGGCGAATGAAATAAAAAAAGCCACAGCACTCGGACACACGGCTGCGGTCGGACACTTGGTTGACTTAGTGGAGTGGAATATACCTATATTATCTCCTAAGAGAGACCATCAACACACGCGCACTCTCAGGAACATAACGTACGACTTACACCAGCACAGAGTCGGGGGGCTCAGTCTCGCAAAAGAGGTCATCAGAAAGAAAGTAAAGGTCGGCCCACAGTTGGGAGCGTGGAATTTGCAAACAGGCGCACACGTACATATATATATATATATATATTTGTGTATAATATATACTTTTGCACACGAGCAAAAGAGAGAGGAGGCGTTCGTTGACCTGCTCCCGCGTTCTACTGAGTGCACGCGTGTGTAATGTAATGTGCCGCCGCTGCTGCTACATAGCCGTTAACGATGCCCGGCCGCTCAATGTATTTCCACCTCAACGATCGTTTCATCGGACAACAATGTCAGTCCGAATTATTGTCGCGCGTTTGCGTTATACCAGCGAAATATTTCAACCAGGGTCGTCCGTAAATTATACTTACAGCAGAGCCTATCGCACTTATAAAGTACATGGAAGTCGGGTACTTTTTCCTCCTCCCCCCCCCCCCCACCTAAAAAAAAATCCCGTTTTTATTGTCTATTAATAGCATAGTGATGTTCTAAATGAATATTGGTGTGGAAATTATTCGAAAGACGTCAAAATCGGTCAAACATTTCGAAAAATCGAAAAACCTTGCATGGTATTTCGTTACGTCATAAGGCCATCTCATGCAGTACCAAAGTTAAGTATACAGTACAGAAAACAGGTGTGCGTGATGGGCAGTATCCGTCTTAGAACCATATGATTTTGGTATACAATACGAACATCAGCCATTGATACTGTCCGCGCATACCTCGAGGTGTGTTTTCTTTATTGTATAACGTCGGTACTGCGTGAGACAGGTATTACAGTACTATGGAACGGTACAACATGTAAAACCGTAGTTTGTGCAAAAAATGTTTTTTTTACTAATTTTGGTTGTTTTCTACAATTTATATTTTTGTTTCCCCTCTCTTGCTTGGATGTTGGAAAATGTTCCAGAGACCAACACAGCGTTGTTGTTGACCACTGCACCGACCCCCCCCCCCCCCCCCCCCCCCGGGGGGGCCTCCCACGTATATAACATATAGGTACATTTATAAGAAGTGTACCGCGCGCACTAAGCAGCAACAACAACCGTGCGGAGTGAGCGCAGTGTATATATAAGCGCACACGCGGCGTCCACCTTTCGCCCGAGAGTTTGTTATACGTGTATGTACGCTCTCGTGCAGCACACACACACACACGCGTCCGCGTCCGCTTACTTTATAGTACATGCGCTTTTAAAACTCTCGGGCGCTGTGGCGGCGGCGTCGTCGGGGCCCTCAGGAATGCGGTCTCGCGAGGAGCGCGCGTGTCTCTTTTCCTTTTGGCTTTTCTGAGCCACTATTACCTATATGTATACATACATACTATATGGTATCATACGGTGGTGCGCGTTGCTGCAAGGTGGACGCCTGATGATGGCGTGCGCATTTGCGCCGCGCTGCATAGGCTAAATATCTCTCCGCGCTGCTGCGGATGTGCGGCCGCGTAATGGGCTTCTTATACCTGCTGATGCTGCGGTGGTTTCTTTTTGCGAGTTTCCCCGCCGACGAGGAACTTTCGGTTTTCAAGGACGCGGGGAGTTTTTTTCCTGAATCGGCAAAAAAGATATGGATTTAGTCGCGCGGGAAGGGGGGGGGGGGGCGCGAAACGTTTACT
>JAPYYV010004958.1:0-18061 GCA_030522625.1 Copidosoma aretas
AAGCTTTAATTTCCATTTTGAATCGTGTCAATATCTTATTTCGTTCATGAGATATTAGATTTTGAAAAAAAAAATTCGAAAAAGGTCCACTGTGCGGCGGCTCTGCAGTCATTGTGGTCTCGACTGACTATAACGGCAGCAAGAGCACCTCGAAAAAGTAAGTCAAGACATCGCGCAAGCTAGCAAGCAGTCTTCTGTCTAGTCAGTAGGTAGAGTATCCAGAGGGTCTATCTGAAAAGTATCTCCAAGGAGCATCCGAAAGGTATACATATTGGGTCAACCCAGAAAACGTTAAGGTATGTACTTTGAAAGTAGAACGGAATTTTTGAATTGATGTGAAATATGCTTTTAGAATATTCGTCAGCATGAATAATTTACGAAAAATTATTCAAGAAGATGTTATGATGACAATGAAAATATACCTTTCTAAGTAAGATGATGAAATTATGACGAATAATGCATCATCCGAGTCAAAAATCCAATGCATATGAGCAAATCTATTGGGGTCCGGCCACTAGGCGCGTGCGGTGCATTTTTCCAGTGGAACACGCTCTGTTCTACTCGCTCACAGAGAAAGATAACTCACTAAAAACAATATCTTAACACAAAAAATCGATAGATTTTGAACTGCTCTTTCCAACAGTGCAATCGGTTTTTGGATTAAACATTTTTTTCACAGAGAAAATTACTATTAAAGTTCTAAGCCTTATTGCGGAAAAATGCATTTTTTAAAAATTTTTTTTTCTTGCACAATTCGAAAGAGCAAGTCTTAAACTACAATCCCTCAAATTTTTAATTTGGGAGGGCAAAAGATAAACAAGTGGTAAACGAATAAAGGTGGCAGTGCGTGGTCGGGGGTATATACATAGCACGTACTTCGTCAATTTCTTGGTTACGAGCGCAGACCTCTACGGCATTCCTATGCTTTTTCTATACCCATGTATATATCAATTTGACCACGCACTGCTACCTTTGTTTGCTTACCTCTTGTTTATCTTTTGCCCTCCCAACCTAAAAATTTGAGGGATTGTAGTTTAAAACTTGCTCTTTCAAATTGTGCAAGAAAAATAAATTATTTAAAATTCATTTTTCCGCAATAAGGATTAAAACTTCAATCGTAATTTTCTCTGCAAGAAAAAGTTTAATCCGAAAACCGATTGCACCATTGGAAAGAGCAGATTAAAATCTATCGATGTATGTGTTTGGATATTTTTTTTAGTGACTTATCTTCCTCTGTAAGCGAACTAAACAGAGCGTATTCCACTGAAAGAATGCGCCACGCGCGCCTAGTGGCCGGACCTCCATGGACTTGCTCGTATATGAAATCATTAATAATGATAATAAATCAATGGCCTTCAACTATCCTTTCAAGGGTAGTGAGAATGGAAAACATTTTAAATCTCAATATATGAGTAATAAGGAGGATAATATGCTTTATAAAATGATTAAAAAAATTTGGGAAGATAAGGAGCAAAAAAATTAACTTTTGAATTGAAATCTGTTAATGATGATGATAATGATTATGAAGAGGAGGAAAATGAAGAATCATTTAATGAATCAGATTTTGATAATAATAATATAGCAGAAGATAATAAAGAAGGGTGAGGGGAGGAGGAAAAATCAACTTGTGAATTAGATCATGATGATGATGAGGTGTTCTTCGGAATGAAACGAAAATTATCGAATGATTGATAAGAAAAAGAATACTCCAGAATACATGTATAATATTATTTAATGTCCTGTGTTATTATAATGAACAACCAAAAAAGAAAAGGAAACGGAGAGAATATAGATCATGATTGAATCTTATACTATAACGTTGTATAAGATTTATGAGTGATATTTAATAGTAGTACTAGTTATAGTATTGGAAATGGTAGTGCTAATTGTAGTAGTAGTGGTACTATTGGTAGCAGTAGTTATAGTTGTAGTTGTAGTTGTGATGGTAGTAGTATTAGCAGTAATAGTAGTCTTTGTATTAGAAGTAGTAGTAGTAGAGTTCATAGAAGTCGTAGTAGTAGTTGTAGTAGTAGCAGTAGTAGTAGTAAAAGTAGTAGTCACAATAGTAGTAGTAGTAGTCGCAGTGGTAGTAGTAGATTTAGTGGTAGTAGTAGTAGTAGTAGTAGTAGTAGTAGTAGTAGTAGTAGTAGTGGAAGTAGTCGCAGTAGTACTAGTAGTAGTAGTACCAGTAGTAGCAGTTGTTGTAGTAGTAGCAGTAGTAGTAGTAGTAGTAGTAGTAGTAGTAGTAGTCTGCAACTGTGGAAGAAACTGAAATGATCAATAATTAAAAGCAATCTCTCACCGCATCTATAAAATATTACCAGATTATAACGAAACTAGCAGAGCATGCGCTACAATATACAAATATATTTTAAGTTGATAAGAATTATACAAAAAGAGGGTGAGATCTTACTATTTATGCGACTAACGAGATTCGTAAAATTTTAACCTCACGAGTATAAAGTACTGCAAAAAAACTAAAGTATCATGCAATCATGGCAAAGATATTACATGGTAAAACCGTATATTCGACATTGATACACAAGGTGGGTGGAGAGCTGCAACAAGATTTAACGCTACAACTACATCAAGAGAAAAAGGTTAAATTAAATGATATAACATCAGCTTAAAAGTCGAACAAAAACAGGTATCATATCGGACGAATTCACCGAGATATTGATACGTTCATGAATGATGCTGAACATGTATTCAAAATATGTCCACTGTTCTTCAAGAGTATACTACTATAAATGTTAATAGTGAACTCATCGCTACATATGTAATTTATAAGAATGATGAGGAGATTTGCTATGTTAAGTATTTGATCACAAAAATGGCTCCCATGTATATGTCTACAAACTTAAAGGACTTTTTCAAAAATAACATTTATCAGCCTGGTAAACGTGAAATGAATGATTTCGAGGGAAAAGGATCAGGTTGGAGTCCATTAAAAATAGTAAGTTTAGTTAACACTAATAAATATAGCCTTATGAAAGAAAAATTATACATCGACTTACCTTATTAAATAAAAAAAAAAGGTTGTATGAATGTATAAATCAACGATGATAAATGTTGTATGTGGGCTATATTAACCCTACACACACCCCACAGAGAAGCACGCGTATCGTGATTCTCAATACAAAAAATTTGAACAAGAATTCAACTTCGATGGATATTGATCGCCTAACATCCATCAAACAAATACTGAAATTTGAAAAACAGAATGCAGAATTATATCTTAATTAATGGATATATTCTAAAGAGATACACCGAGAAAATGTACTTCCTCAATGCTGATATACAAAGTGGCGACATCGTGAAACATGAAGTATACATTGAGAATCTCGATGTAAGTGCCACGTACATCGTGATTCTGGAAGTAAAATAAAATAGTTCCAGATTCTAGAAGTACATAAAAATTTACTTCCCAAATCCCGAAGTATATTTTCTGTAAATGCGCAATCCCGATGCGCGGTCGCCGCGCCGGTCAGGCATACTTGAGTAATCTATATTTATATTTACGATTTCTACTGTATATAATCATTGACACATATGTGCAGCTGATACATGTAGATTAGGGTGTCCGTTATTTACCGATTTTAACTTTTTGATCATATACTCCCTGGAATCCCTTCGTTGTATCCTAAAATAATAACCCATACCCTAAAAACCCGAAAATTTTGTATTTAAGACGAGCCTCTAGACGCAATTGGATTTCCTGTTTAAATAGCATGGGATTTTCAAACTTTAACCTTGTTTGATTCTTTTGACCACTTTAAGTATTTTGTCTGCATTTTTAAATCACACCATTGAATTACGTATCACTGGGACTTGATTTATTAACTTTTTCCTGCTCAATATGAGCAAGTTAAAGAAATTTCATATTTTGGATTTTTTGTTCTTCGAATGCTTCGAAGGCCAAAATCGAACTTCTTCAACATACTCATATTGAGCTAGAAAAAGTCAATAAATCAAGTCCAAGTGATACATAATTCAATGGTGTGATTCAAAAATCCAGAAAAAATACTTAAAGTGGTCAAAAAAATCAAACACGGTTGAAGTTTGGAAATCTCATGCTATTTAAATGGGGAATCAAATTGCGTCTAGGGGCACGTGTTAAATCCAAAATTTTCGGGTTTTCAGGGTATGGATTATCATTTCAGGATATAACGAAGAGATTCCAGGGGGTATATGATCAAAAAGTCAAAATCGGTAAATAACGGACACCCTAATGTAGATATATACATTCCTGGTTGAATAGATAAATGTAAATATTTGTCAAGATGATGTTCTACAACTATTCAAAAAAACGATGGCAAACTATTGCGTCTTAATTTTCTGCAAAAACTGGTGAAAATTTATCAGCTTAGGCAAAAATCAAATCTACAACAGTGAAACTTGAGTGGTAGATTCTGTTAAAATAAGTTGCAGTTTTTTATTTGTCAACGCTCAAGTATTCAATAACTTTACTGAAATCCAACTCAACTTTTTTATCAGTAATGTGGAGATATGATTTGATAAAATTATTTTTTGTGAATGCACATACCTCAAACAAATTATATGGCAAGTGTAAAAGATATTTTAAATCAAATCATGTGTTATGAAAAAAACTGTTGGATATTCAATTTGAAATTTGTCTTTTTTGCTGAATTTGGACATGATTAATTTTATTTATAAATACTTCAATACTACCATGGTTCATAAAACAAAATCTTTAAATTTGATTAACTAATTATTTATCCAAGATTTTGTTGAGATATGTGCATTCAGAAAACAATAATTTTCCATGTTTTTTATAAGAAAAAAAGTCGTGAACAATCCAAAAAGCTTTAAGAAAATCATTAATTGAGAATCTCATTTTAATTGAGACTAGTATATATACAGAGTATTTCTGGTGAACTTTTCCTGATTCTAAGCTTTTGTATGTATCAGTATGGGGATACAGGAGTAAGAATATCACATCATATAAATAGTAAGCTTTCTAGACAAGCTTACATGCACACAAGTCTAGTATCAGTTCATCGTAGCCCATTTGTAGGGTTTCAGATGAGAATCAATTTAAGTAAATTATTCAAGGTGCCTTTTCAATAAAGTTTTTGGACATATTCAAGTATAATTATTGAATCAAGGATAACAATGATTTACACAAATCGTTTGGACTGGTATGATGGCAAATGTATATTTATCTGTATTATCAATTTAGATTATTGCAAATTAGTGTTTGATTATATTATATTTCCATATTACTTAGAAAAAAGTTGAGTTGCATTTCAGTAAAGTTATTGAATGCCTGAGTGTTGACAAATGAAAAACTGCAACCGACTTCAACAGAAACCACTACTTAAGTTCTACTGTTGTAGGTTAGATTTTTTCCCAAGCTGTTAAATTTTAACTTCCAGTTTTTGTGGAAAATTAAGACGCAATCGTTTGCCATCGTTTTTCTGAACAGCTGTATAACATCATCTTGACAAATATACACATTCATCTACTTAACCAGGAATGTATACATATATATATATATATATATATATATATCTACAAGTATGAGCTACACATAGCCTATGTGTCAATGACTATATACAGTAGGAATCATAAATATAGATATAGATTCCTAAAGTACGCCTGACCGGCGATCGCGCATCGGGATTGCGCATTTACGACAAATTTACTTTGGATTTCGGGAAGTAAATTTTTCTGTACTTCTAGAATCTGGAAGTATTTTATTTTACTTCCAGAATCGCGATGTATGTGGCGCTTATATCGAGATTCTTGGTGTATACTTCGCGTTTTACGATGTCGCCACTTTGTATATCAGCTTTGAGGTAGTAAATTTTTCTCCGTGTATGGAAATATGTATAATACATCACCATGCCATTTAACTTCTTCAAAAAAAGATAAACATGTCTGCATTGTCAGATAAATGTAAATAAATTTTTTTTTTATTCACTTGTATGCGGTTTTTGCACTCAGAATCGCGCATGTAATATCATACAATAAAAATAAATGTTTTGATTTGTTTATTAGAAGTTCCACATAAACCCAACAGAATTATTACTCGGATTTCCTGATGAAATGCTATAAAAATAATTTTGGGACAATCCAATAAATACATATAAACTTTTTATTGGATTTAACGAACAAAATCGTGTTCAGACAGAAATTTTTAAATATCGAATAAAACCGAATACAAGATTTATATGATTTTCCAAACAAAAGCGTTGTGCCTTATTTTCCAATCTCGTTCTTAAGGATGAACTTATAAAAACCCAATAAAATATTTAAGCTTATAAGTCACTTATAAAAACCAATATAAATTTTAATCGTACATTTTCTAATACGATAAAAACCTGCAAAATTGTATTGTGCTCTATTGGCGTTTTGCAATTGGGAGAGCATTTCAACAACATAAAGCGTATATTATTGGCTATTATGTCAAGTGCAGTTATAATGACTGCTATTCCTATTATGAAAGCTACAGACAAGAAAACGAATTAGTAATGACTCCAGATAAATGGTGTGTACAAAACCTTCTTGATTGGGCGTGTAAATGAGATAATTTATATCGAAAACCGGAGCCAATGTATCTTATTCCTGATGAATGGGAAGGTTTCAAGTATGCTAAAGCTTGTCATACCTGTGATGAAGACTTCAACTTTGAATTGAAGAGGGTTAGAGATCATTGTCATTTCACAGGACGGTAAGTTAATGAATAATGTTTTTGTATTGAAATCTTTTTCCGTATAATCTTGAATTATTTTGGATTTAGAGATGCTGCTTATGAAGCTTCTAATACAAATTACCAGGTTACACGATTTATTACAGTAATATTCCACAATCTCACTGGATACGATTCACATTTTCTCATTAAAAAGATTGCTACTTCTAAAAATATTAAAGGTCGAACCACACTAATTGCAGAGAATACAGAGACGTATATATCATTTACGAAACATACACTTGAGAGCCATATCAATTTTAGATTTATAGACTTGCCTATATTTATGGCTTCATCTTTGGAAGAATTAGCATCATATCTAGAACATCTGCACATTACTAACAAGATTTTATCTTAAGATAATCATTCTGTAAATAAGATCAAATCATTGCTTAGAAAACTTGTGTTTCCGTATGACTTTGTTAGTTCATTTAAAAACTTAAGCAAAAGTAGCTACAATCGAGAGATGATTTTTGTTGCAAGCTGACTGATAGTAATATTACAGATTTAGAATATGGGCATACAAAAATTGTGTGGACATCTTTTAAAATTTAAACTCTTCGTGAATATTCTGATTTATACCTGGGAACTGACGTTCTTCTACAAACTGAAGTCTTTGAAAATTTTCGCGCTACATGCTTAGAAGCTTATGGATTCGACCCAGCTCACTATTATACTACTCCTGGCCTAACTTGGGATGCAATGCTCACTATGAGAGGTGGGCTAAGTCACTGCTCCAACAGATATGATAATGCAAATAATAAATATATGATTCAAGGTTATGATTCAAAAGAGAATGATAAATATATCATATACTATGATGATAATAACCTTTACGGGTGGGCGATGACACTCTATTTACAATACGGTGAATTTCAATAGGTTAAAAACATATACAAACAAGATTTTTTTGAAGTGTAAGATACAAACGATATAGGATATAAATATTAGAAGTTGATTTAGACTATGCTTGGAGCATTCATAATAATTATAAGGATCTACCATTTTGTTTCGAGCATTTAGCACCACCTAATTCAACATACGAAAAACTTATGAGTACGCTATATGGTAAAAAACGATATGTCATTCATTACAGAGCATCAAAACAAACTTTGGAAAATGTAATCATTTTAAGGATAGTTCATCGTGCGCTACAGCTTGAACAAAGTGCTTGGTTAAAAATGTATGTCGGTATGTCGATCTCAACACTAAAAAAAGACAGAAAGCTAAAAATGAGTTTGAAAAGTTGTTTTTTAAACTCATTGTTAAGGCAGTTTACGAGTAGACTATGGAAAATGAAAGAAAACGAGTAGATGTTGAACGTGTACACAAGCGGGAAGGAAGATTTAGTGCAGAAGCTCTCATTGCAAAGCCAAACTTTCATAGTCGAACAATTTTCACTAAATATCTTGTTGTTATTCAATTAAATCGAACTAAATTAACCAAAAAAAAAAGCCAATAATTGTAGGACTTAATGTTTTAGATATATCGAAGACGCTTGTATATGAAATTTATGACTCATACATGAAACGAAAATTTGAATATGAATGTAAACTTTTATACACGGATACGTATAGTTTGATTTATGAAATTTAATATATATAAATATATGAAGTTATGAGAGAAAATATGGAAAGATTTGATACATCAGATTACTCAGAACATAATCCATTTCAAATTGAGCAAAAGCATAATAAAATGATAGGATTAATGAAATATGAAAGTTGTGGTAAAATCATTACTAAATTTATTGACTTACGAAGTAAAATTTACTGTATTTATTTCGAAAATGATAAAACTATGAAAAAGCAAAAGGAGTAAAAACTATGGTCGTTAAGTCAACAGTTTCATTTGATGACTACATCAATTGTCTTTTCAATGAATGGAAAGTAATCCGTACACAGCAAAATATACGCTCAAGACAGCACGTTGTACACACGGAAAAGCAAGAAAAAGTAGCTTTGAGTCACCTTGATGATAAGCATCATTTACATCCAAATAGTACAGATACTCTTCCATGGAGACACAAATATATACATGACGTAAATGAAGCAATGCTTCAGATACCAATGATTTGGGAAGTTGGAGAATTTAATGGAGTTATTGTAGGTAACGTAGCGGATGGAAGAGTAGAAGAAATCATTAGAGATGGTAGATGACGTAGAGGGTAAAAGAGTGGAAGAAATCATTAGAGGGGATAAAGAAGTGTGATAAATCATTGGGGAGGGTAAAGGAGTGGGGACACCTCTTTAGAAGGTACATAAGCAGCTTGATTCGGCTCTAGAGAGCATGTAGTTGTCCAACGAGCTTGAGAACGGGCAACCTCTCTACAAGCGTTTGAGACTTCAGTAAGAGGTCTTGTTGCGGTGGCAAGTATAAAATTTACTGTTCCATAATAACTTTTTAACTATAACTAACCATGGTCATTATTTCAGAAAATGGATGTAACGGCAGTCAATCGTATTGCGAACACCACCTCCTTGCCAACGAAGAAGATATCAGAGCTTGAGGTTGAAGTCAAATATTTAGTGACTGAGCTGAAGTAGGTAACAACAGAGTTTAATTGTAAGATGGTTATGACTATCAATAAGGAGTTTTAAATATTTCTACCTGATCAAGTATTAAAAGTTCTCAGAGATAATGATAAATTATTTATGGAATTATGCGAGATGGCCTATAAACGTCTTTTATTCATAGAATATTTTGGCGATAATAAATTTAAATTAGCCTAATTATGTAAAATGTACAAGTGAACTCGTTTGTAAAATTGCACCGAAATGTATGAATTTAATAATAAATCAAAAGAGAAGGACGGGGAGTGGTAATATGGTGATTGAACCACACAGGTAAGGGCGGTGGACGGGGCCCTTATCACTTCCCTTTTTTAAATTATTAATTAAATATCAGATTTAATAATCCAACTATTAAATGAGAACTATCAAATCCCAACCAATTCGATTTGTATCCTCTCTCAAATAATTGTTTTACTTTACTTACACGTACTTCATCATTAACTTTGAAATTTAACTTTTTTTGTTTTACATATTTTTCATTGTACAAACAAATTTTTTTCTAATAACTCTGCTTCGTAAGCTGATCTAACGTCTTTTGGTTTTACTGCAGTTCTCCAATGTTTTTTATTATTATAGTCTTGAATTAAATTATGTAATCTATCAAACCACTCATAATTACCGTTGGGGTTAAACTTTAACCATATATTATTCTTTAGAGTACGATTAAACCGTTCACATATTGATGCCTAAAGATTACTGTAGGTTGAGTATAAATTAATCTTATACTTTTTCATAAGATATTTGAAAGGTTTATGATACAATTTTTTGCCTCTGTCAGTATGCAAATTTTTTGGTACACAGCCTTGAAGAACTATAGATCTCATCGCAGCATTGACGTCATCATTATTTATTTTTTACCGGTATAGCCCAAGCGTATTTTGAATATATATCTATTACAGTGTGCATGTATCTATAACCTTTATTTTTGCGAGCATAAGGTATCATATCCATAAGATCGGCTTCCCATGTCTCATTCAAGCCTCGAATATCATACTTTCGACGGGGATAGTTACGTCGAGCTGGTTTGTTGAGCTCCGCTACTAAAATTTTCTTAGTATTCATCCTCGGTGATGCTTTATAGCAATAGCTTTATACTTTAAATCAATATCTTTTCTCTGGTCTAATTATCTTCAGGAGTAATGTGAGAAGTCTGAGATAACACTTCTTTAATAATAGTTATATCCCGCTCCAAATTTAGTAATTCTTTAACCAATGAATCGCTCAAATTGCTTATTCTTTGATCTATTTTGATTTAAAACCGAATAATACTGCGCTACGCAGCGTTATTACATGCAATCGTACCATTGATTTTAGACCAAAAGATTCTATAGGACAACTGCTAGGTTTTACTAAACGAGTTATTAATTATAACGTTACCCACAATTCAGATTTACCTGTAGCTATTCTTAAGATAAATGTGTTACGTGTTAAGTGCAACATTATTAGAGGAGCGTATATAAATAGTCATAAAGTTCATATCATTCACGAATCTTTCAAGTAATAATGATGATGATGATGATGATGATTACGATGATGAAACATCTTCCTCGAAAAAGTTAACAGAAAATTCTTCCAGCCAGACTCCTGAGAATCAAGGTTATGAAAAATTAAAATAAAATGGACTACACAGTTGATGTGCATGGCTTCTAACAGCCGGTCCACGACTTTGTGCTAAAAGAGTTGGCTATAGTTACACTAATTGGAAACGCTGAGCCTTTTATATTTACATTCAAGTGGATATTTGTTTGGCGAATACTCATTGACAAACACAAAAGAGAAAATACATGGCTAAAATGTAATTATCATGGCTTATCATGGAAAATGGGTGAGTTACCCTACAACACTATCAGTAAAGTTCTTAAAGAGTGCCTTGAAGATGCTAGTAAAATATACGTAGGCTCTATGCAGAAAAGTTGGTTGGAGCAATTTAACTTTAATATTTTTAATGTTGCGGAGCTTGGTCATCCACTAATGGATAAAATTAAAATCGTTACAGTTTGTAAGAACCACAACGGCTTACATAAAACCAAATGTTCTCTACACAACGTTAATTGTCTTAAACTCTATATTCTTTCAGTAGAGTTAATGGATTGGCAGTAGATCTTTTTTTTATGGAGAGGTAAAAACTATGGTTGTACCTTACAGGTAAGAACGTAGTTAGGTCTCTTATCAATATGATGAAGGGGGGGGGGGGTGACTTTGAATACTGCACTTTTAATCACTTCAGTTCGCTCGCGGATCGGAGTCTCTCGCAAGAGCTGCAGTTAATGCGGCTTTTCCTGCTGTAGTTGGGGACTCAAGACGTGGAATGTGCATATACTTAGATAACATATAGGAGTGCTACTGGGCCATAAGGCTCTTGGGCCACCTCTGGTAGCTCAGGAGCCTCATAGGACAGTAGCTTCCCTATTTTACCTACTCCTTCGAGTTCCAAATTTAAACGGAAGGGGGGAGGGCTGTTCTGTTTAAGTTATTGCGTGGCGTATCGTGTTGGGCTTCCAAGGGTCGAGAGCTTCCCCCATACGACGATCTTGTCGCAAAGTTATCGGTTCCCGTCGAGTTAAATGCGACAAAACGATTGAAAACATCGAACAATCGGCAAGGGTCCAGTCCTACACGGGACAACTCTACACAAGCACTCTACACCTAATATCACTATAACTATATATAGTGGCTTCATTGGTGTAGAGTGCTTGTGTAGAGTTGTTCCGTGTAGAACTGGACCCTTGCCGAACAATCCAGTCTCAATACGTCCGGTGCCGGCGGCAGTTAGTGATCCTACAATGTGCAGTTTGGCTTGTCCTTGCAGCGAAAATTTAGATCACAGACCCGAATGGGACTACATAGTTGTGGAAGTATAAATTTTCGATCTTGTCACAGTGGCCGTTACCGTAACGGGGCACGCAAGCGGAACGAAAATGTCTCTTTCTGAAAATGTGGCCGACGACGGAGGCCAGGACAAGTCCTTTGTTGGCACCTTGCAGCAAGCTCCTCTAGGAGTAATCATGGAAGAGAGGAACCTCTTCCTTCTCTGCGGCGCTTTTTGATATTAACGATCCGATCACGCAGCACTCCTGTCTACTTTCGACTGTCACGGACCCTATTGCGTTCCCTATCTCTCTTTCGCCTTCTACCTCCCTCTCCTCTGGCAACGACCTGACAAAGTCGCAATCATATTAAAGTATATCCTCATCATCCGGCTCTAATTCCACCATCCGAAAACGCAGTACCCGATCGCGTATAACTAGCGCAGTGTCGTCGACGCTCAAACCCCGCGCATGTAGCTGGTGTAAAACATTCTCTGATGGAGACGAGAGAGAAACTCGCTTAAAATTACGCTGCTCGCGCGTATGAATGAGATGGTGCATAATGTCGTCATTCTTGCTGCGGCCCATTTTCCCGCCCCCTTCGATAAACGCCCAATAAGAACCCAACATAGCGTGATTGGATCAACTTTTACGCAAAAATAACCTGGGACATTCCGTCTCGCAATTATTTAAAACTCTCCTTTTTTTTTCTTTCAAAAATCAGACAAAATATTTTCGCAAACGAATATATTTGTATTTAACGTCTATAATCATCAGAGTCATTCTTTAATTAAGTTTTTATGTGCTAAAATGTAAGAAAAAAAATATTACATTAGCATATTTGCATACAGCTTTTGAGGTTAGGATAATGTATGCCTTACCAATATGATTTGAAACATGTTTTAGTTAAAATCGTTACATATTAAATCCAATATTTGAGAACAAATAGTATAATAGAACGTAATCATCAGTTGGTCTCTTAAAATTATTAATACATAACTTGCAAAAAAACATGACATGCATAGGTCCACTTCTGCTGCCTGGAGAACCAACAGTGGACCGCATGCCTTTTGATCGGTCCTCTTTTAGATACAATTTTTAAAATAGGTGGTATAGTGGACCACGCTATTTTTCAATGAATTAACAAATATTATGCTGTAAATTTTTGGAGAATGTATACTTGGAGTTACGACTAATGTCCAAAAAATCGATTTATATTGTTTTTAGTACGTGATTACTTTTTACGTGACAAGAACCTACGATTTTCAAGCTTTTTGGCAGAAAAACGTGGCTTGTTATTGCTGCTGGACAGGACCTTTGAATTGAATTTTTTATGAAAATATAGACAGTCTTTGTAATAAATTTAGAGCGTCATCGTGAAGTTAGGAGTTTTTAAAACACTATTCAATTTTTTTTTTTGATTATTAGTGATATTTTTAAGTTATATTAAAGTTTCCAATGGTGGTCCACAATTGGGTCCAAATTTGAAAATGGTCCACTATTGGGTGTTTTACCTTATTTTATATGCTGCCGTATCGTCCCGACTGCCTCAGACTAAGAAAAAGACACTTACGACATACTAAACAAAGATACACACGTCGACGAACGGAAACACTACCTTGACTACTACAGCACTGACGATTATACACACTCAACGACTCGTGGCTTGGCTCCGCTCTGGAACCTGACGATGACTCTATCCAAGAGGGCGCGGCGGCGGGGAATCAACCGAAGACCTGAAATGACTCAGGCGCAAGAACAAACACTTCTCATTTACACTAGCAAATCTCGTCGGAATGCGAGGGCGCGGCCGCACAGTGGGAGATTATGCTTTTATTTGTTTAGAAATCGTAAATGTCGCTATAGAAATCAAATATCGATTTAATTATTTTTTATTTTTTTGATAAGATGATTGTGCATTGAGAAAAACTTAATTTAAGTACATTTTATTGTTGTAAACAATCATAATTTTGGCATGAACATGAAAAATAATCTTAAAAAAGACAGATATGGCTCAAAAAAATACTGTACAGGCACGATTATCTTGAAATTTAGTATACTTTAGTTCTTTGGGTCGCTGATTACGATAAAAAAGGTATTTTTGAGAAATCCAATATAGCTGATGCAAGATAATCGACTAAAAATTGTTTTTTCTTCAAAATTTGATAAGAACTGCAATGTAAATTTTTTTTGGGTCGGTAATACGATAAAAAGGTTATTTTACGCCGACCCAAGATGGCAAACTAAAAATTCGTTCTCTTTAAAATTTGATAAGGACTACAGCATGAGGATTTTTAGGTCACTGAATACAATAAAAAGGTTACTGTTCAGAAATTTGCTATGGCCGATCTAAGATAGCGAACTAAAAAATTTTTTTTCTTTCATGTTTGATAAGGACTGCAGTATAAAGATTTTTTTGGGTTGCTGAATACGATGAAAAGGTCATTTTTAACAAATTCAATATGGCAGATCCAAGACGGCGGATTAAAATTATTTTTTCTTTCAAATGTAATAAAAACTGAAATATAAGGGTTTTTTCGGTCGCTAAATACAATAAAAAGGTTATTTTTGAGTATTTACTATGGCTGATCTAATTGTAAGATGGCTGACAAAAATTATTTTTTTCAAAATTTAATAAGAACTGCAGTATAAAGGTTTTTTGGATCGCTGAATATGATAAAAAGGTTATTTTTGAGAAATTCAATATGGCCGATCCAAGATACAGAACTAAATTTTTTTTTTCCATCAAAATTTGATAAGAACTGCAATATAAGGATTTTTTGGGTATATGTATAATCATAATCTTTCTATAAATCGTTATATTATCTTAATTACTTTAAAAATGTAAGATATTAAATAATACTTGATTATAGTCACTTTATGTGATTACTCTCGTATTTAAATAACGTTATGAACGTTAAATTTTGTTTACTTACGTTTTTAACTTTTTAAGCGATTCACTTAAGATAAAATTTTAATAACTTGTGTATTCAGTGTTGAAGAATAGAAACATTTTTAATGACTTCTCTGGCGAATAAAATGGAGTAAAATTCAGTATTTAGGGGTTTCTCAATAATTAAAATTATTGCTGTTACAATGTTCTAGTTAATGTATTGAAATTTCTCTCAATAATCATGTAATTTAAGTGTTCCATTGATGTATTTTTGTTATTTGTTGAAAACTAGGTCTTTGTTTAATTTTATTCAATCATTTAAATTGTCATCCAAATAGATACAGTAATTAAGAAAAAAGAGATAATTCTCTTCTAGAGCATTGAAAAAAAAAGTTTATGAAGTACGAATTTTTTTTCTTCATCTGTGCACGTAACAGTATCTCTCTTTCTCTGCCTCTTTACATACATATATAAAAATGTGTCTGTGTGTGTTTGTGTACACAGATACATAATAACATACGTATGAACATACATTAAAAACACTCGAAAATTGATCTATAAGATGTAAAATCGATTAAATGTAGGACAATCTATACTTTTTTACAAACTAATATACATTTAGTTGCTTAATATAATTAAAGTAGTACGAGTTTTTTATTGTAATGTGCATTAAGTATGGCTATCAGGGTGTAAAAAAATCTTTTTATTTAAGCTTGATAATTACGTAGTCGATTTTTGCGAATTTTTTAATTTTTCGAGATTAAAGGGGCCGGTATGATTTTTAAATAAATCTTAACTATTAAGAATTCGAATTTTGTTCGGAAATTTTGACCCGATGCTTATTTTCATAGACGAAGATGGCCGAAATCACCCGAAAGACACTATATCGCCGAACTCGGCCGAAAACAGACGAAAAATTCCGATTACAGACGAACCACCTCACAATAGCCCTCTAACATCGTCGAATATTGCCGAGAACAACCAGATGCAGCCGAAACCGATCCTTTACATTCACTTAAAATTTTTTATTTTTCCCGCACAACTAATTAAATAAATAGACAGACGCAAAACAATAAAACGAATTATTAGTGACAAGAGTTATAAAAAGATATCGGTAGAACCGTACACTCTAGCTCAATACGAAATAAAAGTATGATACAACTCAAGTACTCACAACCAAATAACCAAATACATTTGCACGCTTATAAGGTAAAGGTACGTATTATGGGCAAGTTACTCGATGACGTTTTAATCATCCATCAATTTTAAAAATAAAACAATAATTACTATTATTGTTTAGGCACCATTTGAAGCGCTAGACTCTAGAGAACAAATTCCTAGAGCAAAAATGATAAAAAAGAGTTCACAGAAAAATTTAAGTGAATAAAAAGTCTAGTCCTTTTTTGTATATATTATGGGTCTCCTGTTTTTACTTTGTCCACCTGGCCCATAATGTATGTCCATATTATGAGCCACGCAAAAAATTACTTATACACAATAATAAAATAAATCATGTATGGTGAATATTATATATTTTTACAATGTTAAAGTAAACAAATTTGTATTTGTGAATAAGAAATATTTTATTACCAAGCATAACTAAATCATTGTTGTATAAAAAACGATTTGAGTTATTTTAAACTTAGGCAAAATTATTAAGATTCCTTTGGCTCGGTTTTACATCTTTTAACATTTAATTCCTTTAATCTATCGTTAATAGCTTTTGTCGCTTCTTTGGCTTCTTTCATTCCCTTCTTTTTTTTATCCAAAAATTTTTTCCTTTCTGCTTACCGCATCTTTTTTTCTTGTGCTCCAAGTCCTTTTGTTTTTTCTGATTTTCTTTTTGAATACACAAGTTCCAAAACTCATTTGACGCTGCAGCTGCTATCATCTTAGGCTTTTTAGATTTTTCAAGATCTTCTCTTTTTTTTAGGTTAATAATCAGTGGGTAGTAAGAAACAATCAGACAGGCATTTACATTTAAGAGTACCTATAAGTACATAAAAATATTGCAAGAAAATCGGATACTTTTGGAGTACAAGAAATATAGAAGAAAAAATAGCGCTTGGACCAACCTTCATGATTTCCTTTTTTGTTTTCAATGGGTTCCTGTTTAAGATTCATAATTTTTTTAATTATATCATCCTTAGAAAATAATTCCTTCTTATATTGACTAACGATTGCGGTAGGATTGCTCAGTAATGAGGTTTCGCCTAAAAAATATAATTAGATAAAAAAACGCGTGTGGGTCTCGGAACCCGCAGAAGAAGCGAAGCTGCCTCTCGATTATTAGTTATCTCGTTCACGTAGACACGTGTACTGTACTAGGTACGTATGATAGAAGTAGTAATAAATTAACTGACTGTCACGTAAGATACACAGTAGAAAAGACAACTCCAATGATAGTTAAAATACATACATAGTAAAAAGAAACCAATAGTTTTCAGGTGAAAAAAAGAGAGATCAGGAAACATCAATATATTCGTATGTATCGGAATTATACCACCAGACCAAAAAACTATAAAATAAATTTTTCTTTTAGTAATTTTAGAGCGTGAACAACAATTTTCTAAATATATAATAATTTTCATATAATGTGTAGTCCTGTAACATAAATTTATAGGGCAATTATTCCAAGTCAAAGTTTTTTTTTTACACTTTAATTAGCATATTTTCAATGATTTGTAAGGCTATGTTTTGGCAAGAGAAATTCATCCTGCATACTTGTAAAAATGTGTAAACATTCTATCAATTTTTCGAAATTTTTCCACCTTGATTTTATAAAGAAACATTGTGAACACTAAAAATTATGATAATGTTTTAACATATCTTAACACCTCTCTATTTGTTTGCTGGGTTGTGTTTTTACCCTTTAGAAAACTCATAAAAATTGTTATTTTTGGTCTATCTCGCTTACTTTTTATTATATAGCGACTTTTTCAATATTCAAAGGTTACATAATACTGTTAAGAATCGTTGATTTATTATCGGCTGCCTGCATCGATTTACCAAGCATGAAACAGTTTTTTTTTTATTTACTTCATAAAAATAAAATATTAAGCCTATTTGTGTA
>JAPYYV010004959.1:0-15968 GCA_030522625.1 Copidosoma aretas
CCCCCCCCCAACCACCCCAAAATCCTTACGACGCGTTACACATGCTTTATGTAAGGATACCTCAAAGCTTTTTGAAGAGAGTCTAAATATACGATAAAGCCCCTCCACTACAGTCCTTCCATGAAATGAGGGAAAGTTACTTTCTTTTTCCTTTTAATATAATGCAAAAAACCTGTAATGTTGCAAGTCATTTGGCTGTACCCAGAATGCACCACGTGGAGGTAGACTTGCTTTGCATTTCATGTGTAAATGTCTGCATGTGTATGTTACACATTATTTTCACTCGTAAAGTATAATCAACATTATATTGCTATTATGGTTTTAAATGGTATAATGATTTAACAAAGATATATAAATATTTTATCATTTCATATCATTGGAAAATTTCATCTCATACTATATTTTCTATTTCTAAAGAATGATCTAACCTATCCTGTGTAAAAATAGACTCAGGATTTTTACATCTAGAGAATGCAACATATAATCAACCATGGGAAAACAGTGTCTTTTTTCAAGTACAAACCTAATCCATCAAAGCTTTGACCTTGTGACTTATTGATAGTCATAGAAAAAGCTAAGGGCTTGGGAAATTGTTTCCTATATAAAACAAAAGGTAAGGAAGATGAAGTCCTATTATTTAATGTTATTCTTGGAATGAATACTCTATACCCAATTTTCTCACCTGCAATGATTTCAGCTTCAATGTTATATTTAAATAATTAAACTATTCTAAGTCTTGTTCCGTTACATAATCCATTTTCAATACACAAATTTCTAATCAACATCACGATGGCATTTGTTTCAAATCTAATGGGTGAGGAGGAATACCTTACCTTATAGAATTTAAATATTCCATCGTAAAATGTATATATATGTTATGATCACTTTTATCAACTCCCTTGTAAGTCGCATAATCTACTATATAATGAGCCACACCTTATCCGGGCATTCCACTTAAAATTTTATTATTTTATGATTTCGTAAATTCATTGTGGGATATTATGATTACATTATTTACTGAAGAATGATTGACATTACTGCAAATTTATGAAAAAACATCTTTATGTCCACATTTTTTGAAAATTTAAAAGATTTAATTTTTTCTTCTCCTATTTGCAATAGTGAAGATGAAAACTTTATATCGACTGAGCGCATATAAAATTTCGGTTTTAAAATTTTTAATAATGGCAACATATTGGAAAATTTTATCGTTTCCTCTACTGTAGTAATTTTATTTCCATTTTTAACAATAGCGATAATTTGACGAAAATCACCACACAAAATTATTATTTTACCACTAAATAGAATATTATAATTTTTGGATAAATCACGTAAAGTACGTTTAACAATCTCTAACGCTTTTTTAGGTATCATTAAAGCTTCATCCCATATAATAAAATCGGCTACACTAAATTTTTTTCATCTCATTCTAATTTTAAGATAAGGCTTTCAATAATATTTAAATCCAAAGGTAATCTAAAAATTCTATGACTTGTCATTCCTTTCGGAAGTAAAATAGAGGCTATGGCTGTCCATGCCATAGATCAATTTTTTTTTGTCTAATAAAACAAATTAATGAATCAGTTTTTTGTACAAAAATGTTTTAACAGACCCCCTGGACCGTCAACAATGCAAAAATTTTTATTAGAATCTACAATTTCTTGAAAAATATATCTTTAATCTTAATTTAGTTGATAGAAAAAGGTTTAAAATAGTTTTCTGTTAAATGCGAGTTTATTGTTATTGTCATTAATTTCTGACCTTACTGTTTGAGGGTCAGGTAATCCAAAGTTTTTACATGATAAATTATCATACTCAAAAATTTCGTTCAGGCGTAAAAGAGCATCATCATCACTGTTTCAGAAAAATCTTCCATGGAATATTTTAAAATTTATACTTAATCATATTACCTTGAACATTTTTAGACATAAGGAACCATGCAAAAAATGTTTGTAGTTAAAATGGTAACATGACTGTACAAGCTTCTTAAAAAAAAATTTTTAATTTGAGAATCATGGTCTACTAGCCCTATGTTAATAGCAGTTTTTTTAAAAGCATCTTAACGTATTATATGTTTTCAAATCATCAAACAATATTTTTTCCTTGACTTTGTTTAATATAAGCTTCAAATGAAATCTTTCTTGATCTTTTGGAAATACAACATTTAATTTACCAATTGAAACATTTTTTTACATATTTACGTTTTGCCCAATTTTTACCCAGTTGGGCTTAAATAACGAGCATCTTAGTATTGCGAAACTTCATCATGTATATCACTATCATTTTTTTCTTTTATCAGATTACAAAATGCTCTATCACTTACCTTGTGAATGTAATCAAAAATATATTTAATGCTTTAGATTGATGCACAACATTCAACATTTATGTGATAATTATACTTCATAAAAAAAAAATCATTATAAGGTACTGCCATAGAATTATCGACAGGAATCCTAACATTACTGTCTTTGATTCTATACATATGATTTTCATTGATATTGTTAATTCTTTTATACTCTAGATATTTATTTTTTATGAATGTTGTTTGCAATGAGAATTTTTTTGGGAAATTTTTTTTACAAACACTTTCATTTTTATCAAAACAAGGTGTACTTTCTGAATGAGACCCATAAAGCATATGTTTAATAACTAATCTTTGTAATTTTTTTTTTGTATGGAATTTCAGCTGATATATATTTATTAATATGTTTTTGTAACAATAGCTTACTGCTTTGATGTAACGTTACCAAGAGATGTACATGAGACAAGCCACGTTTTTAAAATTCTATTGTGTCAAAGTATGCGATGACTTTGCCAAAAATACCTTTATTTAAAGGGTCATCGAAAATCAATTTTAATTTTGTGTGAAATAATCTAACAGTAATGTTAGGAATGTCATTTTGAGTTGTATTTTTTAGAAAAATCTTTTAATATCTCTTTTAACTCTCTCAATTTTAAATTACAAGTTATAGTTATAAACAAATCAGGTTTTCCAAATTTTCTCATTATTGCCATAGCATCTTGATAATGCTGTTTCATATATCTAGGTCCACTAACATTACTTGATGGCAAAATAAAGAGGCTACCAATTTTTCCTTTTTTTATGATCATCAGAAATATTTGAAGCACTGTTTATTATATGATCCAAAAGTCCATGATAACATTCAATACGTAAATCTTTTTGATTCTGTCTAAAAAAATTCAATCCATCACATTTAATCATAATATAGGCATGTAAAAAAAACTGCTGAGTTAGCCTCCCTCCATATAGAAGAGGATTAAAGTTTATAGAGCTTGGTGTGTCAGATAGGCGATATAAATAATACTGTTAAAGAGACAGTTTTTCATTTACATTTTTTGTATTTTTGTTATAATAAGTGCTCCATCCTAAATTTCCTGCTGGCAACATATGTGGGAACACTATTGGATCCACGAATTGCAATAATTTATATAAGTGAGTAATAAATTTTACAATATCAGGTAAATCCTTAAGATAAACGCATAAATCATAATTTTTGACTGTTCCTGAATATGATACAATAATAGCACTACACTCTGATAAAAAATATTCGTTGTATGTATTAACATAACTATTGTTTTTGCGAATAAAAAACACGTTGTAATTTGGTAAATTGTTAACATTAGCAATTTGATACAAAAACATATAATTTTGTGCAATTGGATTTTTCCTCAAAATTTGAGTTGAAAGAATAATATATTCCTTCACTAAATTTTTATTTTTTTCAGCCTTTTTTTTATTGAACCAAAGTCATATAAATACAATTGACTAGATGATGCTTCCTCATTATTTTTGTTTATCAAAGTATTAGGTGTGATATGACATACTTGACCATGAATTTTTAAAATGTAAATATTTTTTTTTCTCACGTATCACATTTCCATTGAATGTGGCAAAACTAAATAAGTTATTGTAGTATCTTATTGAATGTCTGAAACTTTGATCGTTAAGTAAAATTTTTTTTTAATTTTCATTGAATATTTTCAGAGGAAGTAAGAGAATTTTTCCTTTTGACAGCAATTTTTTGTTCTTTTACCCTTCTAAAAAATAGCAGAACAAAAAAAGCGCTGAAAATTCATTTTACCAATATAATTAAGGCATTTATTATTAGTACCAAAATTTTCATCATTCACACTGAAAATTGAAATAGTTTTTAATCTTTTCTGAGATACTTCCAACAGATGTACCTTTTTTTTTCTTTTGATATTTTTTCATGTTCTGTTATATACCTTTTTCATTTATTTCTTTATATCATATTTATTAAAATTAATGTCATAATGGCCACTATCTAGTGGACCAGTAAATAATAAATTCCGTTGTAAATTACTTTCTAGATTGCCAAAGTCTATATGTTCACATCATTTAAAATTTTTCATGAGGTATTTTGAAAAAATATTGCATTTTTGTACCTTGGTACATTACAGGTATGCTTCTCCAACTAATATTTCCCCCCTTCTCACTACCCCCTCCCCCCCATCTGCATCGTGCGGCTGGATACTCAAGCACGAACAAAAATTTTTGAATGCATAGTTATACAGAAGACCCTAAAGTATATCAAAAACAACTTGTAGATGGGTAAAAATAACTGACAAGACAACAATTGGGACCAGCTTGGCTGGCTCATAGCCTATTTAAAGCCACAGCAACGCAATGAAAAGTGCGCAAGTTACAGCCAGACAATTTTTAACTTAATATAGGACTGCGTATATATTCACATGTTTATGGATGTACGAGTATATGTTCATCACATACGTACAACCTAATGCACTTAATTGTTTCCTAAAATGACATTAATTATGGGATTACTTTTAGAATCAGTCATACAGAGTTGAGCGTAATCTTAAATCATTAACGTCTAAGTACTAGAAGTGTGGTAATAAATTTACTATTATTGAGTAAACATGAGTCTAATAAGACAGCAAAATTTTTAAAGATGTTAGTCAGGGTCCTTTAGACAATCTGATAAACTTTTTTGTTGATATAATTTTTTAGTAGTCCATGGTTAAGATTTACCATAGGTACTCACTTTTTGGGGGGTTTACTTGTAAAAAGCAAAATAAGTTTAAAAAAGATTTTTTTTTAAATCATTAAGTTGTAGAAATAAATTAATATACAAAGTCACTATGAATAATTTTTGAAAAAAAAGTTGTCTAGAAGGACCTAAAGATAAATTTATAAGAAAAAAAAAAAAAATTTATTTTGGAACGCAATGTTGTGACGGAGACCCATTATATATCAGAAACGGCTTGTAGAAGTATAAAGAGCATTTACTTAAGAACAGAACTTGGGCACAACTTGGCTAGGTGACTGGCTACTTGAGGCAGCAGCCAAGTGCTAAGCCGTGCGCAAGTTTCATTCTGAAGATGATTAACTCAACCTAAGACTATGCAAGTATTTATGTGTTTACGTTTACGTTATAAAATCGTCTTATTTAAAATTACACGTTGAAAAGATAAACCTAACCAAACTTTTTCTCTAAGACTAGTAATCGAGTAATATACTAGCACAGGATAGGCCATAGAGAATTTTTATGGACCACTGCTCTACGGGAGAGGACTACGTCATAACACTCATAACAGATTTTGGTGATAACCGTGGGATAACTAGAGATTATCTCCCAGAAGATGCCTAAAGGCCATCTTATGAGAGTAAACAGTGTTTTCGACGTGTTAAACTTATAATTATCTTAAAAATAAGCAAGAGGTTGCTCATTCCGAGAATCATTTGGAGAATTGATTAAATTCAAATAGAACTGAAGAAATAATTTATTTAGACCTTATAATCATAAGTACCAAAACAAATGAATTTAGCTATAAAAAAAATAGAATAATAACAACCAGTGTTTAACTTAACTAATCTTATCCCTCAGATAAACAATAAAAAAACTAGAAACTCTATATTTATATTGAAGAATCTCTCGCAAAATATATCTATGCTAAGAATAAGATAATTTTATTCAAAAAATCATAAAATAAGTTTCTAGTGATGAGAAAAAAAAAAATATTAAAAGGAAAAAAGTTTTAAAGTAAAAATAAATGTAATAAATAAACATAAAAAAGATTTCATACATAATGTCGTTCTTAAGTGTATGAAGATAGGGGGTTGGCACGCGGAGCGCGCAGGGGGCACAGCCCCCCTAGTATATACATACATTTGTTGATATATATTTCTATAATATATAGTTGTATGAACGAAAGTGAGTCCCGGCTTACCCCCCGCCGCCACTCCCCCCGGCTTACAGTGGGAGATTCTGCTCTTTTTTTGTTCAAAATCGTAAATCTCGAGACAGAAGACAGCAATTGACTTGATTTTTTTTTATTTCATAGATACGATGATAAGACTTGCAGGAGAAATACAGCCGAGGACCAAATATTGTTATAAACAATTATAATTTTGCATAAACTATAAAAAAATTTCTTAGATCTAATTTAGCGAAGAGCAAGTCTCATGTGAATTGTAAACTCTTAACTATTGGAATAGATTGTACGTATGGTAAAATTCGTGAAATTTATATTCTATTAATAGACTATTAATATGAATCAGATGGTCTTTATACAGGCCTGTAAGCCTGCCTGCTGAGTTTTACTCTGGACTTTTATCGTGTCGATAAACGAAGTCATGAGATTGAATATGAATATCTAATCGAACTTGAAATAGAAATCAATATTCGAAGAGATATTCTAGAAAGCAGAGGGAGCAAAGATGAAAATAATTCAAAGGTCTAATGAATAAGTATCTGCCATTTTACCATGCTTTGTTTATATTTAAATTGACGCACGAGTATAATCGCATTGTACTCGTGCTTTAATTCGATAGTATTTGATCACGTGTTCCCATGTGATATTGCAATAAAAGCACGTTTTGTATAGTGACCGGATTCAATTTAATTAGATAGACACTTATATGTACAAGCCAAGCTTATTATTTAAATAAATCCGATAGAAAAATACTTTTATCTTATGAAATGCTTGAAACTAAAAATCTTGTGATTGTCAGTCTAAATTTATTACCTTTTATAAATATTACAATTTTAAACTCGACTGAAATAGAAACTTAAATCCATATTAAAAACTTTATTTAAAACTTGAAATTTAACAATTTGACTGAAATAATTGTAATTGGAAGTTAAAATTGGTAAGATCTTTCAATTGAAAATTAAATTAATATTTAAACCTCAAAGTATTCTCCACAGGTCAGAAATTAAAAAAATTGTTCATTGAAATATAAACACTTGTTACAATTTAAAAATTACATTTAATTCACGTATAATTATTTCGATTTAAATAGCTATTCTATATTTGAAAATACAAAAGAATAGAAAAAAGTAGAAAAACGTTGCAAAACTAATTCGAAGATAAGTTTGCCTCATTAAAGGAAGATAGTTAGTCCGATATATTTGTCTGATACAACTCCTCAGCATATTATGTATTCTGTACAAAATCTGTGATCACTAAATTAACTTTGTAAAAGATGACTAGTTGTCGGTTTGATAACATTGAATTTCGCAGTAATATTCAAATTTTGATTTGAATTGTACAGTCAATCTCGATCAGTAAACACCTGTGTGTTGTTTGTCCATCGACTTGCTGAGCTGAGTTCTTAACTGTATATTAGACTTCCCAAAGTCTTGCGTTTCGAATAATTCGATCAACCTTAAAATGTATAAACATCTTTTATGCGTATTCGTTGTGACAATAGATATTAAAATTTTTAAATGCATTGGATTGTAATTCGTAATCGACTAATAATTTAACTCTATTAGATCATTAATAAGTTGCTTATTAGTAACGTACTTATGTATATTTCTGTTTCGTAAGGTTTATAATATTTTTTCTGTACACCTTAGTTACAGTATTCAGTAGCAGCACCTGAGGCCTTACATAATATAGAAGTTACATTTCAAAATTAAAAATATTTAAAGTAGCACATTTGATTTGACTATTTTGTTTTTGATTCTGGAATTGTACTTTAACAGTGTGAATTTCTATTAATATTTGTGATTGAATAATTCATAATTAGAAACATGTAGCCCGGAGGGAGTGTTGGAATATGTATTGTTTGTCTGTATGTTTCTCCCATGTAATATACACTAGATGGCTCTGCCCCGTACTTTGCGCCACAGTCAGTCTGTCGTCCCCATGCGAGACTTCACTTCGTGTCCGTCCTCCGCGCTGCTAATATATCTCGTGTTACTGCTCTCATCAAACTAACCTATATCGTCACTCCAGCGTTGTTACTATTCGATATTCGTTTTATACTGTGTTTAATAAGCTTTATCATCAACCTTTATCATCGTAAGTGTTATTTAACCTGACTCTGCAACTTTTTTTACATTTTAAACCCACGATTTTTCTTTAAATGTATCAATTTTAAAGTTATGAGAAACTCTACTAAAAAGTTTCCAGATTGCCTTAGTAAGTCAAATACCAAGAGTCATTCAGCTGCTTTCTTCAGACCTGAATCACACACCATTGCTTTGAATATCAAAGCTTTTTGTTTTGTTTTCGGATACCTATCACCGCTCAAAATAAAATTCCAGTTTTATTGATTCCTTTATTTTTTATTTCGATTATATCGAAAAATGGATTTTTTTCGTATAAAACGTTGGTTAACAACATTTTGTGGCAGAAAATCATAAAACTTATGAAATTTTTTGAAACAAAAAACTTATTTTAATAAACACAAAAAATTTTGATTAGGGTGTGTGTGAGCGTATATTAGATTATGAATGTAATCAATTGTATCTTAGGATTCCCTCGACTGATTTTGACCCAACAGGGTTTATTGGTTTTGTTTTTATACACCTGTCGCTAAAAAATTAAATTTTAGTTTTACTGATTTTGTTTTTAATTTCTATTTTATTGATTTTGAAAAATTTATTTTGCTAACAAAATGAATATTTTCGCTATCAAACGTTGTTTTGGAGTATTCTGTAGTAGATAATCTTAATGATTATGAATTTCCAAAAAAACGCTTTTGGAAGCTATTAAAGAAAATCGACGAAGGTGTGTGTGGGTGTTGCAGTAAAAATAAATATAATTTGTTATATCACGTTTTTTAGACTGATTTCGACCAAACTAGGGTCATTTTTTTTGTATTCGTATTTATGTTTTGAATAGATTGCTTTTTTTATTTCGTGGTTATTGTTTTTTTGTTTAAATTAATTCTTCGATGTTGAACGTTTTTTTAGAGAAGTTTTTCCTGTATGATATAAAATATCCTAAAATTAATATGAAAATAAACATTTTCATGTGTAAAAAGACGATTGATGTGGTGTTACATCGAGAATTGCGCTCGATGTACTTGTTGCTTTTCGGGTCTCCCATGTCTCATTCCACTATCTCTCTTCTTCTCTTTCCTCTTTCTAAACAAAGCGCGCGGCGAGCCTCAAGTTAGCAGCACAACGATGCGCTCGTGTGTAAGGAGAGACGGAAGAGGATAACTGATCACGAAAGGTATCTTGTCTGAATTTCGCTCAAGGACCACAACACTTTATACTTTCCTATTCTCCTCGTCCCTAACGATCACAAAGACCGTTAAGTCAACCCGTGCTTCAATTATAAACGCGACTTCCTTCGGGTTATCTGCTAATAAGCAAAAGCGATACCACCAACGGAGGAAAGCTGGGATCAGTACTGCTGCTGCGATATAGTCCCAGAGACGAAACATACAGATCATTTTGTAAACAAAATCAATAACCATGTACAGGAAGACGGAGGATATGAATAAAAATCCCTCCCTCTTCCTGCCATAAGACAATGCGGCATAATTCTAAGAAATTGAGATCTCCTCATTGTCTCTTGGCACCGCAGTGACGATAAGGGGACGAGATGTTCAGCTATATAAGCCCCTGACTTTTTTCGTGGCTAAGCAGTCTTCATGGTCTGGCTCGCGAGGCAAAGGTACCTCCGCCATAGTTGGACTAAGCTACGACCTGGAGAACCTGGTCGTATGTGCTCTCGTAACAGACATTATATATACTCGGACACCCGGGACGAGCACCATAAAATCTCGCCTCTTGCCGTCACTGCCCCCTTTTGTATCTAAAGGACATAATAAAAGTAAGTCCAATTCATTAAGTAAAAGAAAAATATATTATTTAATTCCCCTCGCCTGATAATTATAACTAAGTCATGTGTTCATTAGTCTGCATGCTGATGGCCAAACGACTAAATAAAAATTGACTTATGGCAAAATTGTGCGCCGCTTAGTGCAAATACTAAAGGCCATACAATTAGCTGAACGCGTCAACTATACGACTCCAAGTAGCGGTGATTTATTAAAACCTTTATCGTTTTTTATGTACGTACCCAAGCTATTGAGCCACAGCTTGGGCCTAAAATTAAATTGTATATAATTACGTCATCTTCGATGTAACATATAAAATTTTGGAGGCTCTGGATCGGATAATTAAAAAAAAAAAGGGGGGGGGGCACCATTAACATTACATTTGTGACAGACACTTCACTATAGGAGACAATAGTTTAACAAATCAAACTTTTTCTTTTTTATATATTTAGCTCAACACAATTTCAGCGAACTAAAAGTACATTTAATTTTTTGTAATTTTTTTTATATAGTGGATGACCTAGATGACCTCAATTCAAGTGACCAGGAAATAAAACGAATACTATCACTGCCTTTTGAGGACAGAAAGAAAATCAAGTACAAAAAAAAGATTAAAAGATGGACAGAAAATAAAAAGAAGAAAGGATTTTCGAAAGAAGCATACGGAGAGTCACTGATCCCATCCAAAAGGGGACCATACTTACCTCTCCCTCCATGGAGATAAGAATGGCTGCACCAGCATAAGCAATTTAAACCTTTAAAAGAAAAACACGGAAATTCTCTCTCACAGACAGAGTATACCAGCAATATAATTCACAGAGCAAAAATCATCAATGACACAATACTACCAAAAATATTGTCTACACCAATTTTTAACCAGCTTGAAGTAGCCACCAGCCCGCTTGTTGAGAAGCCGTGAACAACGGTGGATCCCGAGACTTACGATCCTGAAAATCCAGGAATAAAAAAAAAGCCTTATGTCTCCGGATCACGAAATAGAAGATCTCTTAGGCCAATAAAAGCAGCTACAAGTACGCCTACAGCAACTCGAGTGCACCTCTACACCACCAGTAGATACGCTCGAACAACCTAAACGCCCAGTTAACACCTGGCAAATGGTATGTAAGCAAGAGTGAGAAAAAAACATGCAAAGAAGCAAAGAAACGGAAATCCTTAGAAGCGCTTTTCACCTCATCGACCAAGGAGGCATCCCAAGACGAAATAATAATAAAAAGCAAAAGCAAAGCTACTAGATCTGGCTCTCAAGTGACGCGACTCTAGTGCATTCAATTGTGTGCATTCAACTGCACGGATAACGCCCGTTCTACGCAGCGCCTCCCTTAGGTGTTCATATCAGAAGCCTGTACGTACCAAATAACAACTGATTTTAGTTACCAAACGACAAAACCTAAGTATAGGGACCAATCAAGATTTTTTTTTTTCGCTTCTTTTCTTTTTTTGGACGAGCACCCTATTATGATTTTTTTTTGTTTTTATATATGGGCAGTTCTCACGAAAGTGTACTTTTGCACGTCCCCATCATTCTAACTCAGTAGTTTTCACTTATGATTTTCGAATCTGTGCATTTTGGTATATCTAAGTGTCCTTAAAATGAGAAAAAATTTTATTACTGGTTTTAGTATTTATACCTAAGTTTAGGGCTCCACATGTGTAATCTCCGATGACTTTTTCGCGTATCTTCAATCTGATTTTTCGACATTCAGGGCTCATTGAAGTAAATTGCAGTAATCTTGTTTATATCATAGCTATGCTATTTTAAAATATAGATAAAACACCGACGAAAAGTCATTGTACCAAATATTTAGGCTGCAAATTTCATACCTTAGGCAACGTTTACATTGTGTCTCTAAGTTACGCATAAAATGCTAAACCATTTTTATTTACCACAATAAGTACTCTAAAATACTACAAAGTGCACTTTATAAAACATGAATCAAAAGGTCTGGATTTAAACTTTAAGATGCTATTCATAGTTATTTTTTAATGATGAAGTATCATATAATAAATAATCAATTTCGAAAAAAATTGGGTGCGAGTAAAAATTCCGTGTGATCTCCGAAACCTCATTTCTCACTAGCCTTGACGACTTATACTCCATCCTACGATGATAAAAAGTAAGTCAATATATTACCTTCAAAAGTATCACGAGGAATTCCCTCGATCCTTCTACTAATCTCTGATAGTTATTGAATTTGTACGTTTTGTAATCTCCAAAGCCTGCAATCTCCGAAGTCTTTTTTTCTTTTATAAGAAATATATACCTTTATCGTTCTTTATTTATCGACACTACAATATGAACATCATTATCCTTCAACTATAAGGTCTCTACGACAAGAACTGTGAATAATGGGCAATGTTTCGCGAAAAATTACTCATAAAACTAATTGTATTTCGCGCTATAAAATAATGTCCGCTTGTTTTCATAATAAATTCAGAAGGTTCGACGGGCTTATTCAATCCCTCAATATCGACCTTGCAGTGTATTTATGAACCACAAGTATGCAGTTTTGGGAAGGTTGCAATGTTTTGGAAAACCTATCGCGTGCCCTGGCGACTCCGCGTGCTTGCAGGATTTTCGCGTGTTCGAATCTGCAGGGTACTATGCGGTGTCGGCGCAGGCGGTGCGCTGCACGCTTCTACTCATCCTTACTCTTCGAGTTTTTGCGGTGTGCACTATTACTTGGTGCGGTACTATTCGGCTGTAACCATAGTTTACTTGCAGGGGTCTGAAAGGTGATTGGTTTTTGCTGAATAGAAGTTGTAAATGAATTGGTACGTATTTATTGCGAGGTAAAAATTCAGTTAGAATTTTTATTTTAAATAAAATTGTATTGATTCAATCGGTACATAAATAATTCGAAATTTCGTTCACTTCTTAAAATTTTCCGTTCTTTTATGAATAAAACTTTCACTATTCGTTATAGAGATCAATAAATGGCTATTAAAAAAAATAGGTGAATCAAACGATAAAAAGCTATCAAGGAAAAAAAGTCAGAGTGATGACGCAAGAAAGGAGAGAAGACGTGTAGCTCAAATAAAAAGAAGAAATAAAATGGAAGAGGATCCTGTTGAAAATCAAAAAATGAAGGCAAGACAGAGAGTAAGGTACAGAGATCAAGTTAATAAAGGTAAAATTAAAAGTGTAAGTATGCTGACAGCTGATAAGCTTGATATTGTAAGACATAAAAGACGTGAAGCGGTGGCCCGATTCAGAAAACGTCCAGCAGAAGAGACACTGCAATCTAATGACTGTTCTTCTAAAGAAGATACTGCACCACAACTGCAGAGGTCACAGAGAGGTAGGAAACGAATTTGAAAAATCGTATATTCTAAATATTACCGAGATAACTTTAAATTGAAAAAACGAAACACACTGCTGCAGAAAAAAATCAAAGCGACAGAAACAAAACTTTGTAGAATGCGTAAAAATGATGTTACAAACTCAATTGTGAATGCCTCTCCAGAGATATTAAATATAATACGAGAGGAAAATATCAGTGAGAAAGTTAAAAAGAAATTAATCGAAGGAAATGTACTGAAAAATAACTTTTTAGCTGCTTATAAAGAAACCCATGTTTTAGCGGAGAAACAATTCATGTGAAATGTTCTTCATAGAAATAATAAGGTGAATGAGATTATTACGCAAAAAATGAATACTATTATTTTTTACAAAGCAAGACCGAAGCAAACAACAAGAATAGTAAAAAAAAATCTTTGCGAGAATTTCTTCGAAAATTTTACGAGGAGAATAGTCATTTGCGATCGAAAAAGAGGGATTGTTTGACTTGAAATAAAGTGAAAAAATAAACTTTGTATCTCAATGCTCCTGTAAAATCTCTTTTTTAAAAATTCCGCAAAGAGCACCGAAATATTAAATTAAGTTACAGTCATTTTGCAAAATTACGACCATTTTTGATTATTCCTCCAAAAATAAGCGCATGAGATACATGTCTTTGTTTAACACATGAAAAAATAAATCTTATTTCAGGATCACTAATTATGAAAAAGGTTATCAAAGAGAAAAATCTTCATGATCTCATTGATTCGATCTTTTGCCAACCAAAGACTGATAAATGTATGCTACGCCGATGTGATAAATATAAGGGAAAAAAAAAATAGATTTCGATGCAAGCAAAGAGAAAAAAGTAAAATTTACTTATAAAAAATGGGTTTTTAAGGAATAAAATACCATTTCAGCTAAAACAAAGCAAGAAATACAGTGCAAAAAACACTGAAGGAACAGGTAGTAACAAGCTTTAACGACATGCATTCAACTTTTGAATTCCAAAATCTTCTTCCTTATATGGCCCACGTTAAGAGAATGTGGCGGCAAATGAACATTACGAAAGATATTAAAAACTGCATCTTTGAAACCGATATTTAAATACTGATGGATTGGAGTGAATACTACTTGTGTAAGTGGGCTGGTGAACCACAGTCGGTTCATTTTGGTACATCTCGGGAACAAATCTTACTGCATACAGGGATGCTTTACACGAAAAATTATGCACAAGGATTTTGCACATTTTCTCAATCTCTTCGGCATGATCCTCCCGCTATTCCTGAATATTTATTCGACTTCTGTGTCTAATGAAGCCATCAATTTAGTAGATGAGAAAACGCTCACAGATCTGACATCATTTGCAGGAACGATAAAAGTGCATCGATTCAAATGGAGCAGGGCAGAGAAAAATCTTGTACGATTTAATGAGCTGAGTTGTTATTAATGCAGCATTACAAAAAAAATGCAAGCATTATCATTTGGGAGAGAAGACCTTCAAATCTTCATGTTCAGCAAAGCAAAGTTTAACTGTCAAAGTTACAAAAGGGCTTGCCAAAACTCGCAAGAGAAACTATAAAAACGATTCGAATCTTTCCGCCAAACGAAGGCGTAACAAATAAGCTATTTAATTTAAATTGTAATGATCTTTAAAACTATTTATTCGCAAGCTATACTGTAAAAGTTTTCCAGCAATTGGAACTGATTGTATGATGAATAAAATATTTGTTAGTATTTGAAAAAGTTGATTATTACTCGAAAAACCTCACAATAATTTCTGTTTACTAATAGTAGCAAATTGTAATTATTTGTTCAAGTTTTTCACTGTTGGACGCATTGTTTTATAAATTTTACTGTACAATTATTTAATTTACGCATACCAGACATGCCTGGAGTCCTACGTATATGATTTGTAAGGTAGAAAAATCTCAACTCGCGTTTTCCGGGCGAAATCAATACTTCGTGTACTAAAATCATTTCTTGTGCTATACAAAGATTATTTTTAAACCAAGAATTTTGCGCACCTCTGGACAATGCTTCTGGATATATAAACAAAACATTTCACTAGAATAAAGTCGAAAAGAAAGAAAAATTTTTTTTTGTAAAAGTCGACTTTGAAAGGGACACTTTTGTGAGAACTGCCCCCATACAACGCTATAAATCTAATTAACATTTTTGTTTTCTCCTTCTTTGTCCCTCCTTTTAGTAAGAAATCGTAGAGCAGGAAAACACAGAAGACACTTCTACTAAAGGCACTTCTGCTAACACAAAAAGCATTTAATCGGGAAACAATCACCCAAGAAGTAGCAGAAGCTACAGAGCCAGAACCACCAGCATAAACGATAAAGTTTCAGAGGAAATTCCAGCCGAAGATAAAGAGTGGCGCATAGTTTAGAGGCCACGAAACCTTAAACAGGTACTAACGGCTATCATAGCACCAACACCCAGACCAAACCCACCTGTGCCTAATCAAGCTGATTAAGCAGGTCCATCACGAGCCGTAGAACGCGCCCCTGTTCGAACACCACCTATTATCGAACTCGATTAAATGTACCTCCAGAAAAAGAGTACAAAGAATAA
>JAPYYV010004960.1:0-83818 GCA_030522625.1 Copidosoma aretas
AAATAGACAACCCAAGTTTGGTCGAAATAAAGCAGACGGGCCCGAACGAAGTAAAATCATCAGCCGCGAAGGTCTATATTCCTCTGTACCCAGTTTCCGTCGGATCGACATCCCCGAACGAAATTCAGGTTCGAGAAAAACAATTTTTGGACTGACTCCTTCGACCGGCGTGAATTTCATTCCAACTCGAGTGCGTGAATATTATGTACGTATATGATAACGGTAAAAAAAAAAAAAAAAAACCATCAAGATATAGGCTCCACGCACATATAGCATAGCGCTACATAAAGCCATTGGTGGAGAAAAATGAGGGGGAAGGAGATAGAGAGTTGGGTTTAATCTCGTGCAATCGTAATTGCCGCTGTCGACCGTGCGGCGCGGAAAAGCAACTAATTCGGGGCGAGTAAAAAACAAGACAAAAGTGGCCCGCGGACACTGTTGGCTTATCTAATACGCAGCAGCGGCGTTGCTGCAACCACCCCATTCGCCCAACAGTGTCATAAGGTACTTATAATAAACTAGCCATCAGATCTCTGTACGACCGTAGCCCCAGCATCCACCAATACTGAGTGTACACATCCAGGCATCGGGTATGTATATATATGTATAAAATCGACACGATGTATATATCCTTTCACTTTCAGCTCTCAGCTGCTGTGCCTCTACCCATGTATACCATATATACCAGCAACCCGCACCGTAAGTAAGACTATCATGTGTATACCGTACGAACGCGCGTGCGTGTGCGCTTTTCGCGATCTAGCATCGGCGAGCACAGATCGAGCCGACGTATTGCCGGTTAGCTCTCAAGGTCCCCCAACTGGACCCCGGACTGGTTCTCTCTGCGGCTGTGTATAGAGCCACTCGAGTCCTGTACAACCTACGCCTCGCCGGTCCTCTGTACCTGTAAATACACGCGTGTAAACTCTACTGATGCCCCCGCGACCATCATCCCCCTGTGCAGTGCCCATGTATACTTCCCCTATATTATGTACATCATGCGTTTCTGGTTGTTCCATTTTTCCCCGGCGCATGAGGCCTGCAGAGGTAAGTATGATACATAGGTACAACATCTCCTGCACCCATATTCCCGGCGCGTGTACCGCTGCATGTATCGAGGCGTGTATAGCATATAAATATAAAAATGCACCGGCCCGGACGGAGAAACTGCTGCACTCGTGCGTACAACAGCTTATTTCGTTGGGCCGCGACGAGCTTTATAGTTACGATCTGGTCTGTTATTATTCCGAGTTCCGAGCTTCATCTAAATTATAGCAATACGAAAAAAAAAGCAAAGCTCGACGACGCTCATCGAAAGCATATTATAAGTGTTGGTCCTCGAGATCCTTACGTACATTACGTATATAGAGGGTCGTTCTGTACAGGCAGGGGGTGCAGAATGTATTGACGGAGGGGGGGGGGGGGGGGGCCCGAATCAGCCACCATGAAAGCAAGTATACATGGTACAATATAAAGAGCGCGGGGGGCTGGCCTTTACACGAGCGGCGCTGTTCCCGCGCTCGGATCCGCCGCCGACAAGTGTCGCGCGCCGATATACCTATACACGGCCGTATATCATACAGTACATGCACGCGTAATGAGTCAGACGCGGCTCGGCTCGCAGATTAGGTATTATGCGGTGCCGCCGCCTCCTCCTCCTCCGGTGGCTGGCGGCCGACGCGGCAAGGCTGCTGCCGCCACTGCGATTAGAATTGCGGTTTCTCCGTCCAAGGAGGAGACACTGAGAAAAAACAACAACAACGAGAATCGGCGGTGGACGTCACTCGATCGCCGCCGCTGCGCTTACAATACATTGTTGCGCGGTGCTCAACGGTCGCGGGCTCTATGTTGTGCTATACGCGCCGGTGGGATGGAATAATGGAATAACGAACGCTTCGGACCACTGCTGCTGCTACTGCTTACAATGTACAAAAGATCCGAGCTGAATAGATGCCGCGGCAGCGCGGGCCGACCGACGCGCGAGAGACGGGAGGATCGACTCGAGAATCCCGAAAATGCGAAAAAACACGTCCACTCGGCCGGTTCTGCTGATGCTGAATAGCTCACGTGGTGCGAATCTTATAATACGCGCATTATACCGAGATGGGGGCGTTGAGGGGGCATCGCTGTGCTAATATCCTCGTCGTTTCGGAGTGTGGATATTGCACATACACACATGATTGTAATATACAATGGCAGGCTGGGACCACCGCAGCAGCAGGTATAATAATATAAGGACGCGTGAGAAGCCTTGATCTTGAGCACGACGAGCCGGGCACGCCGGTGTATGATCTACGTATATAGGTACGAAGGTATGCGCGTGAGCAGATGACAAAACCGGACTCTCGGGATTTCCAGGTTTGAATTTTTCGAGACGCGGCCGAGCCTTGTTCCTACAGGCCATAGTTTTATGTGGACGTGTTTGCATGGATATGCGTGCCGTATATATCTGTACAACAACTCCAGTTACAAGGAGTCCCCCAAAAACCGAAAGAGCTTTTTTTTTTTTTTTTCGAGGCAGGCACGCGATCGGTACGAAGATTGCCATCTCTTACACGTGCCTCCACCTCCTTCTCCTGCGCTGGTGCGCGACATACTTTTTTTATTTTCGTGGATTTTCGCGAAATTATTTCGAATCGTCGAATTGATGAAAAGATATACTACTCGGATAATTTGTGGAGCTCTGTTCAATCCAACGTTTTCTGCTTGCAGTAAACCAGCTGATCCGAATGTTCACGAATATTCCTACGGGTACTCCTACAGAGGCACCCAAAAGATGAAAAACTCCGACTCGCAGGTATGCCTTGAAAAAAAAACACAATTTTTTTATTTTTCTTTCAGGGGAAATTTTAGCTGGACTTTTTTAGCGAATTTACTCGTGTACACTAGCAGGGCTAGCCCAATTTGATTCACTATGACGCTGCTCTCCATCCACATACACATGTACGATGTATGAATAATCTCATAATCAGAATGATAATTATGCACCATGCTAACTCTGCCTATTACGGCTTCGTCTCGATATCCAGACGCGCTCGATCTTTTTGTAAATGTTTTTATAATGCGGCATAATGTGGCTGGTTAATATATAATATTCTCATCGGAGCAATAATAACAATATAATTTTATCTCACAACATCATCAGGTGCATACAGATACACGTGTTTTTGTTTCCATCCAGATAATTAATTTATTGCCATGTCACGTATCCAACAACTAATAATAGGTCTAATAATTTTTTTCGCAAATGAAAACGCCTATTCTGGTTGACTGATCGACGATGCCTGGCATCGGTAGATATACCTACTTGCGATCACGATGATGGAGGAGGAGAGATAGGGAAAAAAAGAAGAAGCGATCGATTTGATCGTTATGCCTGTGTATGCGTGTCGAAATAACGGAAAAATGATCAATCATGTGAAACGAGCCGAAAGAGCACACCTACATCATCATCATCATCATCATCTTGGATATCCTCACACCTATCATTGAAAACCACACCGGCAGCTCCAGCCAGAGAGATAGAGAGCGAACGGGTATAATGTACAAGTGCTCATAACGGCTGTCAGATGATAGGCTCAAAACGCGGGCGGCGGAGCGAACGTAATGACACGTTTACGACGCGCTTTTTCAATCGAGAAAAACTCGGACACTGCTGCAGTATACACACCCACCAACCGTGCCCTCCCCCCATTTTTTGTCCCACCCGGTGGAAAATCAAACTTAACGATCTGCAGCAGCAGCAGCAGCAGCAGCAGCCGCCCCGAGATTTATGTAACCCAAGAGCGCGATGCAAATTTCGAAGGCCTCGCCTATGTATACAGGTACCGCTGGCCCCCGCTCCGTCTAATGCACAGCACACCTCCCGTTTTTTCCCCAATGACACTCCTCCGCCGCATCTCTGCGCCGACGCAGTTTTTTCGTGTCCCAAGATCGCGCTGGACGAGCTTTGTTCTCGTAACAGAGGAGCGCCGTCCATCAACCGCGCGACACCTAATTATCTTTCGGCGGAACCCGCGGGTGCGGATGGACCCCCTTGAAATGGCCGGTATAATATACACGCACCTAGCACCCAATGCCACCTCGAGCGGTCGCTTTTATTGCCCGCGCGGTGCGCGTGTACCGTGTATGCGAAAAATAGGAAAAAATGCATGGTAACGACGCCAGTCGTGCAGGCTCGGGGGGAGGAATGATTTTCAGCAGCGGCTAACGAGACGCGTTGGGCGAACAATTGCACGAACGAACGAACGGTTTGTGACGCGTACGAGGCGGTGCGGTAAATCATTTGACGGGTGTGAGAATTATAAGCTGCGCGCGTGCTTTTTCGAACAAAGAAGCCAGATGTATACGTGCGATACAGGACTGCAATTATACTTTTACAATTTCCTGATGGCCATTAAACGTTAATGATCCCGACGACGACGACGACGACGACTCGCGCGGCGGCGGATTTTAAGGATTCATAGGAAGGAAAAAACGATCATAAGTACCGCACAGCATCATTGCAATGCCGCGCGGCACGAGGATGAAAAGAGGCGCAGCTGCGGACGCGGGAGTCGTGGAAATTATCGCGCGCCCGCGCCCACTGGCGGCGTAATAATCCGAGTCGCGCGTATTCAGGATCTCGCGGGCACTATCGCGCGAGCGGACCGCGTCGTCGAACGCGCGCGCGGGGGGGGGGGGGGGGGGGGGGGGCCGGGGGGGGGGGGGGGGGGGCGGGGGGGGGCGGCCGGCCGGGCGCGCGCGGGCGACACGTGGCTCATCGGGTCCACCGAGTACACCTCGGACCCCGCGGGTGATGCCGACGAGCTACCTTCGCGGACGCGGAAGCGCGGTATATTATCCCCGTAGTGTGCACCGCGGTCGCTGGTGCGCCTCTCATCACGCACGTCGCAGGCCGGGCATGGTTCTGTTCTTCCTTCGTGTCATCAATTTTCATAAATTGGCACGCGTGCGCGCGTGACGCTTTCAGCCTTTTTGCGTCATCCTGGTACTTGTACAAGTGCGCAACATTATCACGGTTACCTGTACAACCCCGCGCCTCGGCCGCTGCGTATGATCGGTCGCGCGGGTGACAAAAGTGACGCGCGCCTTTTGCAAGCAGCATCATCATCACGTACCCGAAAATATTGTTGTTTGTCGCCTCGTGGGTCCGTATGTACACAATGGCGAGATAAGGGGCGCGCCAGCGAGCACAAAGAGATATTATAGCGGCGGTATACGAATGGGGGGGAAGGGGGGGGTGGGAGAAACGGGACGGAACACGTACGAAAGAGAGAGGAGAAAAAACGTTGCACCCGATGACGTACGTTGCACGCGAGGGGGAGAGCGGGCGTGCGGTGCAGGGTGTATGTAGTATATATACGTTGTACCCTGCACCAACCAGCGGAGCCAATCCCTTTCGACCTTATGATCTCGCGGTACCTATGGTAAGGCAGTAAGCATACTCATATACGCGTAGGCTCACCCGCACCTACATCTGGATCATTACTCTGCAGGCCGCTGGACACTGACGCGCTGACGTACGAGGAAATCGGCTGTAAATCGGTATCTCGGCCTTGCCGTCGTTCGGCTCTCTCCATCTCCCTCGCTGCGACTATTGTAACAAACTGAACCCACATACACGTGTGGCAAATCGGCCGCGGGTATTTTGTTGGTTCGTTGGTCCGCGGCTCGCGGCTCTATCTATCTGGTCCATTTTTTTGTTTGCGGCCCCGGAGCGTCCATCGGCGATTTTTTCGTCCGATTCGGGTGCCCGCGCGCGCGCGCGCGTCACTTCCTCCTCCTTCCCCGGGCTCGTCCGTTTGTTTTTGTTTTTCTTTCTAAAACGCTGCCGTCGCAAGTTCAGGGGTATTTCCAATCACCTATTTGCGCACGAGAGATGGCCCAGACCGTTTGGAGCGGTGCCGATGTCGTAGTAGTGGGATTTTTTTACCCGTACCAACTTACTCTCTGCATGCAGTATATAACACTTGTACTACCTGTAATATATTCACGAGCGGTACGTGCTGACTCGCCGTGCACTCAGTCAGTCAGTCAGTCAGTCGTATGGATAATAGGTCTATGAGGAAGGAAGACCTTGGCGCGACTGTACGGCATCTCGAGGAGACAACGGCAAAGTTATACCTTGTACGCTTGGTTCTATACGTCCCTCGCGACCAACGGTTAATCCGCGGCCAGCCGCGAGTCTCGGGATCAAGTATTTCACGCGTCATAAGTATGTGTGTACGTGCAGCCGGAGGCGCTCGATATGACGAACCACCACCCGGTGTGCGGTGCGAGAGCGTATGTGTGTATATGTATTATTATGCTTACGTATATCTTACGTGTTGAAAGAACCGCTGTTGTATTATGAGCATTACGTTAGACCGATCTCTCGGGACGAGTACCGCGCTCTTTGTGCGTTACTTATTATTAAGTCACGGGCATTACAAGTACCTTGTATACCTGCGAAGCTGCTCGCGTAAAAGGTCCGCTCTTTTAATCTTGGGTGATGATGTTATGGGTATTACTCTGTTGGATCGTCCACGCTTCGATTGACTAATTTCGAGAGGAGGATTATATCGTTGGATGATTTTGAATTTGGTGGTTCAAAAACATCGGGCCGATCGATTCGAGTGGCTCGTTTGTTCTTCTTCTTGATGCTGAAATTTTATTGTCACGACGAATTTCAGCGCATAGTACAGGGCACGGTTGCTAATGTTTCGCGAAGTGACTTTGGCTTCCTGAAATTGATGTCGACTATCTTTCACGTTCATTTTCATCATCTAGATCTTATACGTGCACATGTAAAATATTAACTTCCTAATATTGTAAGGGGAAGCGGGCAAGTTTTCTTTGTTGCCATTTTTCAATTGTTTTTTTTTTTTTTTTATAAATGTAGGTCACCAGAATCAGACTTCGGACAAAAAAGTATGATCCAAAATTTGTATGTATATGGGTGAGATTTACGATTTTTCTAGAGTTATTCAAAAGTCTTATTCTATTTTCAAAGCACGAGGATAGTACCATACACGGCCCTACAAAGTTACGAAAAACTAAATTTTGTTCAGATGCCTTGTAGTTTTACTGCTGGTACATTTTGCATCTTTGATGAAAATCTGCTGGATTTGGAAAAATCAGGTTGCAGTGTGAAAGCGAAGCTACCCTTCCGAAATTCCAGCCTAATTGGATACACACGAATGCACAGTACCAATCAGTCGCGCCCAAAAATTCAATCAACCTTTCATCAACATCAACTCCCGTGTGTTTGATTGTTGTTCTTTCCCGCATGATTTATCGTGCTGTAAATCGCCTAGTGGACCGAGATAATTCGTTAACCGAACATTCCTCCGAACGTCGATTTAGTTAATTAATATAATTGCCAGTGTAAATACAGAGACGTGATTGTCAAGGTTTCGCGGACCTAGTCCCAAACGCAAATAAGATATCACCGCATTCCTTCAATCCTGATTAATGGCTCGTTCTCCTAAATATTGTCTTCAACGCAGTGCTGACATTATTTTCGGCGCCACGAAAGCAACGTACAGGTATAGAGAGAGCCGGCGCGTTCGGGAGAGGAGATGAAAAAACCAGACTGACGTAAGTCAGACGTCTCGTCAGGGGAGATGGAAAAAATATATTCAAGACTCCCGTATTGAGCGGGTATATTATAAGCAGGTACACCTTGTAACGCAATTCGTCTGGTATTACATTGTACGATGCGTACATTACGGTCGATCCTTTGTGAATAGAAATTAATTTTTTTTTTTTTTTTCTTTCGAGAATCGCAAGCAATTAAGCGAAAACAAACCTAATTAGCCCACAGTCTATCATTTTCGGCTCCTTGAAACGGCAAGTAGTCTTCCTTTTCATTCGCTAAATGAAGTAAAAAATGAATGATAATGGTACACAGGCAAAATTGGTGCAAGAGCATAAAGTAAAAAATGACCTATTTTTAATTTTATTCGCTAAACGAAGTAAAAAAGACCTACTTCTTCTGGGCGACCTTCTATATGACTCTGCAAATATTTGTATTCTTCCACAATGCGAATTAAAGTTCATCGACGCTCCAGCAATTTGCATACCATCAGGTTTAGCTTAGCTCATCGGGAATATCAGAGCCGACGAAAAAAATGCTTTATTTCAGGTTATCGCGGAATAAAGATTCATCACACGGGTAAATTGTGTTTTGGTATGTTTTATGACTTTAAGAGCCTTACCATACATAAGTATGTATATAACGGTTAGCGGGTGCTGTTATGGAAGATGAACAGTGTAGGTATACGTACAGATGGGCGTGCCTTCATCGGTCTACGAAATATATCATGTAACTGTACCAATAGTGAGAAATTTTACAATACACACAGGAAGAAAAAAATACATCTACCACAATGAGTAGGTGGCCCTCTTATCGAGATTCCGAACTAAAACTGCAGATACGAGTAGTACAAAAGATGATTTAACATTGAAAGATTTACCATGAATGACGGCATAGCTTCATCTACTCTGAACAAATAAATGAACACTATCAATATTATTTGTAAGTATAATCATTGCTCGGACCCTCGATATAGCGGATACTATTTCGGTGATGGAACCCACCCATGATCGTAGCAACTACACTTTCAGGAATAAAATTGATTTCCTCTCAAAGGACATAGTAATACGTGAACAGTAATTTTTAATACGCGAGAAATGAAAAAACAAAACAAATTTCGATCATAACATGGAAAATTCGAGAATGTGAAGGGTAGCAATTTCAGCGACGATTCCTCATGAACCACAGTGTTTCTCTGTACTCGAATAGTACCTTTTCTCCTTTACCAAAAGGTATAGAAACCTGACGGAGACCTGTTTGTAAAGTACGTTGGCAAAAGGAGAGCGAAAAGGGAACGTCAAACTTTATGGATAATCGGATTTTCCCGATGCAGCGGAACTGCGCACGCATACCCGAGTAATTGAAACTGGGGGAGCGAGAGGACGCACCGGGAAAACGAATCGAAAGTGGCAAGGGGGAAGAAAAAGAAGAAGAAGAAGACGAGCAGCAAAGTAACGCAGCCCCACGAAGTAGAAGACGCATCGCCGTCGGGGAGAAGGAGGAGGACGAACGTCGAGACGGGGGATGCTGCCGCCGCTGCAACAAGAGCACACAACACTGCACGGCAGGTACAAGCGTCCGCGCGCGAGTGTACACGATACACGATATACAACGCGCCTACCTGCCGCTATATACACACAGGTGGGAGAGCCGAAGGTATAAAAGCCGCGCGCGGCCGACAGCCGAGACAGTCGGCTCGCCGAGAGCTCGTCGCGATCGTTCACGTGTCCCATCGCTCCCCGCGCAGAGTTCCACCGCACGCGACGCCCTCGCCCCGGTCGCACCGAGCATCGACGAGCTTGCAAGCTCAGCTTCGTTGGACTCCGAGTCTCCGGGGATCCGCGGGGTGTGTAACGGCGCCCGACGAGTCACACGAGTGCGCGCCGCATCGACGAGTACCCCGGCATGTCCGACGTCAGGATCAACATGCACGGCCCCGAGCTTGCGCCCGGTGTACACGTGAGTACGGATACTGTTTTTCCTCCCCCCCCCCCCCAATCCTTAAAGATCATCTCACACTTCCACCGGTTTTCGAACGTCGGTCCGTGAAGTTCCACGAGTGTCAAGTTGGACGGCGAGTGCGCGACCGAAAAGTGCCTCACGAGTGTCGTTTTCTCAATTGTTTCGTCGACCGATCGATCGGCTCGCTCGGATCTCGTGACGGCCGAAAATACGCAATCAACGATCGCGTTGAAGCTGCAGAAAAATCGGGCTGTCCGCGGCGTCAATCTGTCACTCGACGCTCGTGCTCGCCCCGACTCTCGGCAGCGCGAAACGCGACGCGGAATCCGAGATCGGATCGGCGACCTGTTCCTTTTGGTTTCGGCTTCGTTTCGTTTCATAAGTGTAAATTAGCGCCCCCTAGGGGGAGAGGGCACAGACAATGCGCCATTGTCAAGATCGGCTGGCCTATGATTGTCATCCGGGCGAGATCGAAGCGTACAGATAATAATCCGACGCGGTGTTCTCGGCCACGCAGTGTTACGATATAAGTATGTTATTGTGGACTGACAGAGGTTCAAGCGGTGCGTATCGAACTCGACCTTCCCCCTCACGCGTCAACGCGTCTCGCCCCGGTCGTTCATATGATATTACATTGGTATAACCTTATATACACCAACAGTGAAGTTCTCCATCGAGCGCGAGCGTGACTTTTAGCACGTATTACGCCAGGAGCTATCGCAACAGCTAGCGCGCGCTCGTTCGTTAAATCGTTTGTCACCCAACGGTTGTACACCCATACCGATGATTCTCGTTCGCATTAATCGCACGGTTCTTATGTTCTTCTGTAAAGCGCGACCACACCATATTTACTCGCGGGAGAAGAGACCGACGTGCCGCGGAGCGCTTCCTCTTTTCTAATCCGCTGTTACGCGTATAACTCAGATAACTCTACGGACGGCCGCTCTCGGAAGCGTCGTTGCGAAATGCATCCCTCCTCCTCCTCCCCTGCCGATCTCTGCCATGAGAAATCGACTCGGATGCTGAAGTGATCTCGAACAAGAGGACGAGGGAGGATGCAAAAATTAAATAATACCCCCGCGCGCGTAACGATTTGACAACTTTCACCGTACAAACGCTCGCGCGAGAATTGAATCGCCAGAGCCGCGGCGGGTCTCGTCGTTCGGTCGAGTGCTGGTATTTTACGCGCCTCGCGATTATTGCCGACGATATTATTATTGTCCCGTAACCACCGTTACCTTTCTCCCCGCCCGTTTGGTCCCATCTCGGAATCTCCCTCCTACTCATCCTCTCCTTTCTTCTCATCTTTATGCCTCGTGAATACCGAATGAGGTTCAACGCACCGCTGTTTTCTCCAAGACCGATCCGCGGACTCGGGGGGGGGCTCACGGTGGAGTCGTCGCCAACGCGCGCGTGTGGCAGAACCTTCGGGGATGACGATTTTTAGGGTGGAATTGCCAAAGGAATCCCAGCGTCGAAGTTCGGAGATTCGATGGTACATATTTGTGTTGGGGATGGAAACGAAGGATCTTTGTTTGCCATTTGAAATGGGAAATTTTCATTCTTCTCGATGGTGGTCGCGGTTTTCCATCATTTTGGCCAACTTACGGGTGACCGATGACTTCCGGATCGGAAGAAATCCTGCGGCTTGGAGACGATATCAGTGCGTTATCTAATGCCCTTTACATTTCGAAAGTGTATGAACCATCGGAGCTGTGATGTAACGTTCGAAAAAAAGTGGCAATCAGCGGCCATAATATCCCGGGTGTGGTAAAACTTCCCACTACTTTCTATGGTGTGCATGAGCCTGCGCTTGACTAGCATTATCGTGCCGCATAATAGCTGGTCCAGATCCTTTGTTAGTAAATTAATGGTCGCTGATGGTATCGGCTCGATCGATTCAATAGATCGCTGCAGTTCTCTGCAAGTGTGACTGTCTATCCCTGCTGTAGTTCCACCATATAGTATCCGTTTGGGATGAATCCATTTTTTTCACGTTTTAAGTACCCGTTTCTCACCTCGAGTAATTACTTCCCACGGGTAGATTTTTTCCTTTTTGTCTTGCTACAAGCTAACAGAACAAGCTGTTTTCTGTATGATATACCTACAATCACGCCGAACCATAAAACACGCATACACGTCGAAAAACGCAGTTCAAAATAGAAAATCAAAATGTTTAACAGAAGTGCGAAGCCGGGAGCTAATTCAGCACACCCCCTGCAATAATAATGTTCTCGCCAAAAATGCGTGGAAGCGGAGGGAAATAATAATGGTGAGCGACGGTGAAAAAATGCGCGGAGATTCCCAAATGCAGAGAAACAAAAAGAGCGGTAGCGCTATACACAAACCGACCAACGCCAAGAAGGAGTCGGGTGAAAAAAAAAACGCGAGAGATAAAAACTGTATATACTTATACGTCTCCGACCGTATATAGGCTGAGGTAGGGGAAGAGAGAGAGAGAGAGACCGGTAAACACCGGCGCGGCGGTGGCGGCCACCGTACGGTTTTTTTCTCGGCGCCTTGGGGCCCATAAATTTCGACGGCCGTAAATCGTGTTTTCGGACGACCTAGAGAAGGTCCCGATCGAGTTTTCGAGCCGGGAATGATGAACTTGACACTGGCGCCCGACAATTCCCCGGTGTATGCATTCCACGTCCATTAATACACCTGACGATCGCTATACACTCCGTGGAATTCGAATATAGCCTGATGCATTCATCGTCGTTGGATGGAAAAAGATACGGGCGCTCGAGTGGACGATCTTTTCAGAAATCAATAAGACATTGATTCAGGGAAAAGCGAAACCGGAACACAGTTTACATGAGCACTTGAACATTAGCTGCGGATAGTCAACTTTCTTTCTCGATGGTCCACGAGCGAAGGCCGGGGCTCGCGAGTTACGCTGCACGTACTTTACGCCGTGACGCAATGCACCGGTTTCGAGCCGCCGGCCGGCAATATGATAATCATCCGTTCGCTGCACTCTTCGTTTTCACACACAACGTACCCATTGTGGGCCTTAACTAATTTTGGCACCTTTTCTATATTGTGCTTACAGACGATTAAAAACAGCAGGAGCACCGGCACCGCCCCCAGCTGGCACATTCCCAGGCCTTCCCTGGTCGGAAGGAGCGAGAAGAGCACCAGCAGCGAGGTGGGCAGTACGTGGAAGCAACCCGAGCACCCGGACGTGCCTTCCCGGGGCTCGACCTCTTCTCAGGGCTCCAACGCCAGCACACACGTAAGTTGGCCCTTCCCCAGTCGGTCTCTCCCTCTCTCTGAACGAGCTCTGTTTCCAATTATCATTTTCCTCACTCACGCAGAGCGCGGCCTCGGGCACCCTTCTGCTGACCGCGGCGAACCTGGCCAACCTGGCGGCGCTGCACCCACCTCGAATAACCGCCCAGAAGCCGATCGACGAGGCCTCCGTCGCCAGCAGTACCCACTTCACCATGGTCAACGGCCCCGGCCGGCCTACTACCACCTACCGCAAGTCCTGGTGCGCCCGAAACCAACTCACCGTCCTCGTGTCCACGATGAGCATCCTTTTCATGGCCGGCCTCCTCGCTGGCGTACTCTACATGGACAGTGAGTGTTGGGCGCTTGATGCGTATTTACGTTGCATCGTCGAGCCGTGCTCAAATTCTCATCTTCCTTCTCTTCTCCTTTCAGTGCGAGTCAAAGGCCGAGCATACATATGAGCCCGAGGACAGCGCGACCGTCGCCACTGCCGCGGTGGACTTGGCGTTCTCCTCTGTCCGTATCTACACTCCAATCGCTATAAACCAGATCCAGTCGGTCGGGAGAATTCCGAGCATTCCGAGCAGTATTTCATACGTAACGGCGAACGGTGCGCGGCCGTGCGATGGGTCCAGCTGACTCTGTGAGCCTTGCGATCGCGAGATTCGCGAGTTTGTAATTCACGTTGGCAGCTGAAAAGTCCATTTAGTACCTTATTCACTTTGCTCTCTTGTGTCTGTGCGTTGCGTCTAGGAGTTATATTTTCTTCCTCTCGTGCCGCGTGGATTCCTGGAATCGGAGACGATCGAGCGGCCTTTCGGGTACGTTGCAGCCTTTTGGGTTCGAAATGTACTCTAGGTTCGAATTATCATACGAAACGTGAATTAATATCCACTCGTTTTTCCGTTTGTCCGAAAAAACAAGATCGGATCGAGCGATTTGTCATTGTTGTTCATCTTAAACTTTCGTATCTGTGATATTATTTATGTATTAGTCAATTTATTATTTTTACTGTAACTGCTGTAATAATAAGAAAATTTCGTATCATATGTGTACTGGATTTTAATTTTTATCTCTCATCACTTCCTTCTCTTTGGTCCAAACAAACTTGAATTATGTAGAAACAATAGATATGCGACAATTGGTAACTTCATTATTTATTTCATAAATATATGGCTAATTATTTTCTATACTAGGCCTAACGCAAGTTCTAATATCTCGTTTATTCTCCTACGTACCTCAAACTTGCTCCGAATAAATATAGAACGGAGCCACCAAGAGTAGGCTTAATAGGGTACCCAAAACTAATTTCGACCGAAAAACTTTAAAAAGTTTTTGATATCGTACTTTGGTATCGCAACTTGACTAAGATATGTGCTTTAACCTACTGAGCTACGACTGGTATTTGTTATTGTTTAAAATAATAAAACGCAAACAATAAAATACACTTAATCCTAATTTTGGAAAAATTTACTCAGTGAATTTTTCGACATACCTCAAGATCTTGAAGAGTCTGAGCCCATTTGTAATTTGGCAGATCTGCACCATTTCCAATGTTTGGTTTCAGTTTATTCCTCTCTTCTTCATCTTCCTCTTCATCATTTACATCAACGTCTTTTTTCTCTTCACTGACATTACTCGTACTTGTACTGGGATCGTTTTCCTTTACTGCCTTCTGTAGAGATTGAGAGGATGAAATACTGTTAATATATTCAAGAAAACTTTTATCATGGAGTACAAAAAATGAAGAGAGCTTACCTTGGCATCGAGTTCAGTTTGAAGTTTAGAAGCCTGCTCATCAGTAAGTTCTACGATTTTTGCATCATCGGTTAAACTCTCAAATGATGCAGTTTGCTCTTCTTTTTTCTTTTTTTCGAGTTTTTCCTTTCTCTTTCTTTCTTGCTCAGCACGTTCGGCTTTTTCTGTTTCTATCCTAGCAACTGCTGTGGCTTCGTTTTTTTTTAATATACCCATGACAAGCTATCAAAATATGTTCTCAGTTTGCAATAGTTTTCAAAAGATTACATTGTATCGTTTGCTATAAAAAGTGTCAAATGCTACCTGCTCCGCTGCTCCTTCTCCTCCACCAGTGTAAAAGTCTGTTTTTCTGGCCAAAAAACTGAATATTGTTTGAAGAAGCTGAAAATTAAAATAACTATCGTTAGAAGTACTAATCATGTAGGATGCAAAGAGAAAATGAAGTGGAACATTAAAAAACTGTTTTGAGATAACCTAAAAGTAATAGAGGATGAGCCGGTAAACGAACGTAATACAAACAATTTGGACTTACATCTTTTACACCGCCTTCATGCTGTTGAGCCAACGAGAGCAACAGTCCATCGAATTGTTCTTCGTCAGTCGTCATCTTTTGACTTTTTAAGTACACAATCTAAAAAATTGGCAAGACGTTCCTTTCAAATCAGCAACACAGCAACGAGCAAGTCAAAAGCATGGATACTTGTTTGTTCTCTCTCTTTTCAGAAGTTGCTATTGGTAGCGCGCACTAGCGCGTATTTTTGCCCCTCACCACACCGCCGCCCCCAGCGTCCCCAGCGATTATCTCGATATTCTCGACAATCGTCAATCGGACTACAAGTACTCTTATAATGCGAAGAAAAATTCCCGTTTCTTGTAAGTAAATACTCAAATTGAATTATTAATTTTTGGCTTGCGACTTGGATTTTGATAGATGCGTTAATAAATAAAGATAAGCGCAACAAAAAAGGCCACATATATAGGCAGGGGCCCGGGCTTATTTCTAACATCAGGTGGCGATAGTGTGCTCAAGCAAGAAAGTCCGCCAAAATTCAAAACTTTAAAACATTATTTGTTAAAATTGCATATTTTAACGTACATACATAATTATTTTACGAGTTAAAGATGAAAAAATATTTTCTAAAAGGATACACAAATTTATATTTTAAACACTGACTGTAATACATTTGTATTCTAGTTTATTGAGAACACGTCATATCTGTATGGGTGTGATATGTTTCTCGCCTCAATTTGTATCCTTACCATACATTTATGTATAGGGTCCTTACATTTCCTTACCAAAATCATTTTTTCATCACAATTTCGTAAAATAATTTTTCGTAGATGTTAAAATATCTAATTTTAACAAATAATTTTTTAAAGTTTGAATTTTGGCGGACTTTCTTACCTGGGCACACTATCGCCACCTGATGATATTAGACACAAGTCCATTTGGTGAATTTGGTCGTCGGCAATAAAACATACCAACTGGCCGATTGACTGATACACTCTCTGATAATGATGATGATGATGCCATATTGCCGTATGCCTCTGAATTATTTATATTTTATGACGTGCATGCAGGAGTGGTGGGTGAACTGGCACTGGTATTTACTTGCCAGCCCTTGATTGCTTGATCTGATATATGTAGACCAAGTAAATCGTCGTGTATTTCGTTACCGTTAGTCGAATCGAGGGTCCATCTCAACTGCTTCAGGGTAAGTATTTTGTCGTATTATTTCTGTATAGCTATATCTATTTTTCGCTAGGGGTTGGTTTAGTTGGTTACTTGGTTAGGGTTGTTGGAGTTTGTGAGAGGAAAAAATCGAACGACTCGAATAATCCAAACAAACGATAAACATGTCAATTATTGGAATGCCTATGGATATCCACTTTCAAAAAGTACGAACAAATAAAAACACATGATTTTCTTGTTGTTTTCAATTAGATGAGGTTGACACAAATGGCATGTACGACTGAATTTGGTCCAGACTCGGGAGGCAGAATAAAGGTTAAAATACTACAATGTTTTTATTATTGAAGCATCTACTTTCGCCTTACTCTTCTACAAAATATACCGTTTTACTATGACCCATTAAGTGATCTCAATAATATAGAGTGTGTAATTGTTTAGGGGGTGACGATTATCAAGCCAATTGTATATGGTAATATTGCCCGTTATTTTGGTAAAAAAAGGGAAGAAGATGGTCATACTCATCAGTGGACAGTGTACGTCAAACCCTACAACAATGAGGACATGTCAGCTTATGTGAAAAAAGTTCATTTCAAACTTCATGAAAGTTATAATAATCCAAATAGAATAGTTATGAAGCCACCCTATGAATTAACGGAAACTGGCTGGGGAGAATTCGAAATTGTTATCAAAATTTATTTTCACGATCCAAATGAACGAGCTGTTAGTCTATGCATCTAATTTATTATTTCAGCATAATTTTTTACGTAAATATTGATAATCTTATGGGTTTCAGATCACAGCTTACCATGTTTTAAAATTATTCCAAACATCACCTGATGGACAAGTCATAAAGAAGAGCCTTGTATCCGAGTCATACGATGAAATTATATTTCAGGATCCTACTGCATTGATGCAACATTTGTTGAATTCAACAAAACCACTTACCAACAACGTATGGCGACATGAAACTGACTGTGAGTATATTTGATGAATTAAGAACCCATTTACAGAAAACATTTCAATAAAAAAAAAAAAAAATTCCTAGTCGAGGCCAAAAAAGAACAAGCTCTCAAAGAAATAATGGATGCTAAGATCAAAATAAAAAATGAAATCATAGAGTTTAAAGAAAAATTGACACTTGCTAAGGAAACTATTGCTAAGTTTAAAGAAGAAATAGCAAAAATCTCAAAAAATAGTGGGGCACTTACTGTAACTTCATAACAGTATTGACAGTATAATATTAATCATTATAATTAGTATTTAATTTAATGTAAATAAATTTATAATGTAATGAATTTTTATATTAAAAAGTAAGCAATACGCTAACAGTCTTTATTATATGTTCCATATTTTCAACCTGCTCTTCACACCAATATACATACATTTTTTTGTATAAATAAAAATAACAATTCAATTCGCAATATTTTATAATATACAATTTGTCTTGTATGGCAAAGTGTAACAATAGGTACACATAGTGCATATATTATAGGTTTTGATCAGAAAATTTGTACAACTTGGACATTATCCTGACGTATAATAAGAAAAAGAGTTTATGGTCAGGATGGAAAAATGTTCTTGTCTGTTTATATACAAAAACGGCGAATACGCTTATAAAGTGAACACGAATCGGAAAATTAAGCAGAGCAATGTATATTTTAAGTATGATAAACAATTCCATTAATTGTCCTACCTTAAAAAATTCACAGAATCCATGTTTTACAATAAGTCATATTTATATCACTTAAAAATTTCTCAATCTTAAAATGAGAAGTTTCGTTAAATTGATCACAGGCAGGTACTTTTTTTCTAAACGTTCTAAGTAAATTTTTTTTTTTTGGAGCAGCAACGTATGTACTTCCGAGGTGAAATGTCGGTAACATTTGCGCTTTGGTTTAGCTTTATTATAAAAAAAAAATTACTCTGCTACATTTTGTATCCGTGACCTAGCCATAATTTTGTAAAACTGGTGCATTATTTGTAAATGTCAATTGTGATTGACTAATTGCAAATCGTACATAAAATTACAACATTTAATTGATAACAAAGTGGAAAAATAATTTGAAAACACGAATCGTAACGTGAGCATAAAATAATGAGCTTATTGTATCATGTAGGCGTTGCTGCTAAAGCAATATTGCGCTTTACCATCGCGCAAGAGGGTGAAAAATGTTGGTTGGTTATCAAGCCCTTAGAATGTAATCGGCTTGTCTTTGCACTGTTCAATACAAAAATTGGTAAAGCGCTTAAGAAACTTTGGGTACTCCTTTTTGTACACAGCACGAAGAACTGCTGCAGGAGCCCATCCACCGGGATTGACTGAGGAATAAATGATTTGAAATTGAATATTTGGCAACTGAATACGAAAAATCGTACAGAAGAATGAATTTTAATACTGACCAACTGAGCAGTACGTTATTTTACAAGTGATGTCTTCTCTTTTGATTTTGTCATTTTCCTTTGGAGGCTTGACAAGCGTTTGGCATACCAGACAAACGGTCAAAAATACTCTGACGCACTTTCCAGTGTTTGGCTGATGGAAAGAATAAAATTTGTCATCACGATGATTTTTCAAGAAAATACTCTGAACGTCTTACCGGATACTCCGTGTGCTCAGTACTGTGATTGCAGACGATCCACAAGTCCTGGGCGTCCGGATCCTGCTCGTCCGGCACCTTACGTATGTGGGACCAGAATAGCGCGTCCCTCTGGCTCGCCGGCCAGATCCTCTTGTGGGTTTGCAGAAAAATCAAAGTGTCTTTGGATACCTTCTCAATGACGGTCATATCCTCCAGGGTGGTCTCCCAGCCGCTGCGGTACTCGGGACTGAAAAATATCTTACAAACCTCCTGGCCGGTGACGCCCTTGACCACGTGACACGCCTTCAGGGGATCGACCACCAGTCCGTCGGCCTCCTCCTCCCGCCTGTACATCCTCATGTCCCCGTCCTCTGCGAACAACTGCCAGCCCCCAGCTCCCATGCCCAGTCTCGCGTAGTGAAGCTGCTCGAGAGTTATCCTGTCGATCTGTTCCACAGAGAGATAAATCGTATTAATTATTGTCTCTACTTATGAACTCGATACCAGACAACAAGAACGAACCTCGGGCCAGAGCCGGTGCTTGGCCGCGGCCGTGGCGAGGGTCGGCGGTAACGCGACGGACTTTTGCTTGAGCCTGTCCTTGATCTGGTTCTCCTCGTCGATCTTGTCGAGCCCCGTCTCCATGGCATCGTAAAACTCCTCATCGCAGAGCGCACTGTGCGGTCCCTCCTGCGAACGGTAAACAGACGGGGGCTGCTGCAGACAACGAATCATCGTGCGCGCAGTGTATGTATACTCGATCGTCTCGGCGGCCGAGGGACTACTGACCGATCGAATTATAAGTATGAATAACAACACCGCCGGTCGGCCCGTCGATCGCCGGTGATGTTTGGGACGACTGTGTAATAATATACTCGATGGAGAGAGAGAGGGAGATAGTGAGGTAAGAGGAGGGGCGACCGATTGAGAAATAATGGCACGGGAGACATTGGGCATTCAAGGGAGCGCGCCCGCTCGCGGGATTGGGAAAGCGCGCGGTGTACACAGAACGTCCCGCGGCGAAGGTTCGTTGCAAAATACATTATGATAAGTATATTGAGCGATTCGGGCTCTCCGCCGCAGACGAGCCGTTCTAATTGCTTCCATTTGACGTTCGATTTGTATACTTCATGCATCATCCGTCGCCCGCCGCGTCGCATAAATTTCCCTCGGTCGTTTATTTTTACTCGTGAGCCATCGAGGCGGGGAATTTTCGTGTAATCTCTCCCGATTAGACGACGACGCGTCGTGTATACATACAACCGACTTACAAGTACAGCACATCATCATCGTCGGCTTTGCGAAAAGCACGAGACGCACCTCGTAATCGGGACCCCCGTGGATGATGAGCCGGGGCCGGGCGTTGAGGCCCTGATTGGCCGCGGTGAGCTGGTCCTTGAGCGACCGGCAGATCTCCTGCAGCCTGCGCCTCTTGTCCGTCTCGCGCTCGCAGCGCTTGCGCCAGGCCTCCTCGCGCTGGAGCATCAGGTCGACGCAGTGCTGGAGCGTGGCGACGACGCCCTCGCTGGTCGCCTTGAAACTAATAGCCTCGCCCTTGAAGTCGAGGACCGTGCCGCCACCGCCGCCGTCGCCGCTGCAGCTGTCGCCGCTACTGCTGCTGCCCGAGTCGGGCTGCGCGTCATCCGGCCCCGCCGATGCAACCGCGCTGGTGTTGTTGCTCTTATCGGGCAGCGCGAGTGCCGCCGGTGTTTGCTGCTGCTGCTGCTGCTGCTGCTGCTATGTCCTTGAAGGTCTCGATCTCGGCGAGTTTCTCCCTGAGGCCGCGGGCGCCCCTCCTGCTCAGGCTGCCGGCGCTCGCCGTCGACTGGCTGTTCGAGACCAGGGAGATGGCACTGCCGTGACGCTTGAGGCTGTTCTCGCTGCCGTAGCCGGACTCCGCCTGTAAGCACGCAGCGTATACTACTTGTTGTACTGTTTTTTTAATCATACACTGGCACATGTAACATGAGTTGAGCGACGTCATGCTATTATATGTATGCATCATGCAGCGGGTTTTGTATTCTGATGCAAGCTCGCCGGTAACGCCGGGGCAGGGGGGGGGGGGGGGGGGGACGCCCGCCCCCCCAACCTTTTTTCCACCAAATCGCGGTCGGGGAGGGCCAACATTTTTTTGCGGGAACCCCCCAATCATCGTTCGGGAATGGCCAACATTTATTTCGGAGAACGCCCTCATGCGTTTGTCCGCAAGATATCCATGGAGTTTTGGAAAGACCTGCCTGCGATCCGGTTTCAATGAGCAGGGAGCTTTGGAAAATATATTGTTATTATCGTACCGTCGATCGGGCGCTCGAAAAAAAAATTAAGAGATAATTCTCGACTCTCTCGTTACAACCGAGACGTATATAATAATGTCGAACAAAAAAAAACTCGCCAAAGTATGATTTGCACTCAAACGCTGTATAATATATACCCGTACGTGCGCGAGCTTATCGCAGACGTTGAATTTGATGAGTGCACCTAAGCATATAATACACGCGTTGTTTGATTGCACTATCTCGATGTTTTTTTTTTTTTTTTTTTTTTTTTTTTTTTTTTTTTTTTTTTTTTTTTTTTTTTTTCTTTTTTTTTTTTTTTTTTTTTTTTTTTTTTTTTTTTTTTGAGTTCGCTCGTAAAGTATATTAAATATCAGCGGTGTTCCAAAACTTGATTGGTTCATCGAATGGAAACCGAGCATTGTGAATTGAAAAATTCAAGATACAATGGTGATATTTTTACGAATGATGGCATCTCAATTGTTTAAGTGAAAAATCTGGTAACAATGCGTGAGAAAAATTTTGCTGGGTTCGTCCTTCTGTACTTCAACAGTAATCCTCATTCGCCGTTTAAATCTGATGATACTATAGGGGATAGCGACTCGTGACCGTTACGAGGAAAGGACGTATTTCTACTTTTGATCGAGCTCGTGCCGAGTACTTATCATTTCGGTGCATTGAGTCGAGGCGTGCGCTCGATTAGCTCTCGAGCTCAGCAGCACGTGGCCACGTGCTGCAGGAGAACAAATGTACATACCTACGTACCACATTACCACATACAGTCGTTGCAATTGTGAGAGACGACCGACGGATACTCATATATATAAGTACCTTACGTGCGGCGATGCTTACGTAAAAGACGCGCTTGCTGCCGCTTGATTAGGTGTTGTGTACTTACGGCTCGCACAAAAGTAGGTAAGTGTATCGAACGAGCGAACGGGACACGGGACAATCGACTCTGGCACAGTTAATGCTCTCCGTTTGTTCTCTTTGTCGATTGTAAGCACGAATGCTGTATGTGTACATACTGCAGCGCGTATTTTACTCGGAGATACGGATCTGATCAAACAGGTGCGCGTAAACATGATGAATATAATAAATATACGTACATAGTTTAATGTACGAGTAGTACGCGCGATTGCGTGATGGATGTACGTAGGTAAAATATACGTGCAAAGATCGATACCTACATACATAATACTGCCCGCAGCTCTCGGCGGCAACAACGACGGAGAACGGCTGATGGAAGGATACTTATGATGGCGCAATGTCGAAAGATCGCGCCTTGGAATTCATTATAAATCGACATATTTTTTTCTTTCTTCCTTTCGATCGCTAAATTCCTCGCTAAATTCACATTAGATAAAACTCTTTCAACACGATAAGCCTTTATAGATCGTCAGTCTGTACGTTCGTGTTCGATCATTTATATTTTTTCGATGTTTTTTTACGTGATATTTTTGCGTCGATCGTATTTTCGGGAGAATCGTTGGGAGAAAGAAAATTTAATCGAAATAATTTTTCGAAAAACTGCAGCTGACGATTTGGTAAAAACATGCTTCAATCCAGAACTTTATTTGTTGAATATCAGTTTATTTTTAACTTGTCGATTAAAATCGGCTGTCTTTTGTGCTTCATCTTTAATGTTGCCGACGTCGTGCACAATACAAGTGAATATCGATATTCAGATTTCTTCAACTTTACTCTAATAGTGCATATAACGTTGTATCAAACGTTCTGTTCACTTCAGTTCAGACCAAGCGCAACTTTATTTCAAAGTTGATTCAACGTTCCTATTTGCGAATTTTTTTTTTATTGTGCGATTTCATTTACACTAGATCTATTTTTTCAATTTAAAATAAACACAAATGAAATGAAACGTATTTTTGCATGAAACAAACACGTGTCAATACTAAACTAAAATATAAAATGTTCATCAAAAACATTTTAAAAATAAATATATCGTGCCAAAAAATATTTTGAATCAAAAAAGCCTATTTTTTGGTTTCGCAAAATTTGACTCTAATGATCTCTTTTTAGATTCATTGTACTTACTTATTACAAATAAATTTCAAATTTACCTTGTATGATTTTAACACGTCTACCCAACGTTGTCTTTCTTCTGGATGACTAGCTCTTAGATACCACACCAAACAATCATTAACAGACACATCGAATCTACAGTCGTCAAACTCGTGAGCCTAATTAAACAAACAATCATGTTAGCTAATGGAGTAATAAAAATAAAAAATAGAAGTATGAGGATGACGTCTATAAGCAGGCACCTTTATAACTGCTTTGTAAAGACTAATGGAACCTCTACAGCCAAAACCACTGTCTTGTTCAGATTTGTAATAAGACAATGTTCCATCTTTCAAAACAATGAACCGGGTTTGCCACCCATGAATATAATTAGTCCATTTTGATAGAGTTCCCTGAAGTTCAGGCACAATGACACCATCTGAGCCTTCATCATCGTCTGCTGTCACATCACCATATTCTAATTCATTATTTAAATGTACCACTTTTTCTGATTCGTCAGACATATCTGTACAACTGTTTTATATTTTGCACTGGTCTACACTGATCTGAAATAAAATAAACACGACATTCAGAAGTTTTTAATAAGTATAGATACATATTTGATAAATATAGTTGAAATATTAGAAAACGCAATAAATATCAAGTTGCAAAATTATTAGAATATAAGTAAATATGAAGATGCTTGGCAAAAAGATAAATAAAGAAAAGGAATACTAACCTCAAAAAAATGACGTTGCGATAATCAGATTGAACTGACGGAGGAAAATATTAAACGTTCGAGCCATTCACGCTGATGACGAGTGACAATAGTTTTTCAAAATTAAAAGAAACGTAGAATCAAGGCAAAGCATCCAAGTAGTAAGTTACTTATATTAAAATTTGATACACTAACAGCTCCACCCATTACTTAGCCACTGTACACTTGTGGGCAAAAAATCTAGCTTTCTGTGCACACGTATAATTTAATTTACATTCCACGTCAATTTGTTAATGTTAGTGCTTGCTGCACTCGTACAATTTTTGTTCTTCACAAAGTTACATTCATCCACTTATAAAACATAAATAATAGCATAAGTACAACTCTTTTATGCTATTCGCAATAAAACTGGAATCTGCGATCAGAGCGATACTGCGATCAGACTGCGATCTGCAATTCTGCGAGATGTGAATCTGCACTATACTATAGTGAACTATTATATATACGCAACAATCAATTGTACTATACACAGTGTACATCAGTATATGTATATTGTTAAAAAATAAAAAAAAAAAAAAAAAAAATGTATATTGTCCAAAAGAAGTTAAAGAACTAGAAGAAACGAAGAGAGAGAGAGAGAGAGAGGTGCTACGTTTTTGTAGTGTTTGTACTATAGTGTTATTGTGTCACATTGTGTGTCATCAGTGTCATGAGAGTATTCAGTGCCTTCAGTGGACAGTGTACCACACTGTCAGTGACAGTAGTGACAGTACTGACGTACTGACAGCTGTGTGGCACTATAGTGGCACTACCAATAAACTACATATATTATATATAAGTACCAAAGCCCCCCCTACTATAAACGCTTTGCCCCCCTTCGCTGCCCCTCTCAAAACTCTCTCAAGTCTCACACAGGCTCTCAGTGCTCTCACAGCTGCTTTTATATAAATATATGATTTAAAAGTGCGAATGGTGCGATTAGGGTATATATGTATCGGCTGCATAATAGTATTATGATTAGTATTATTATTAATTATGATAATACCTTTCATAGGAATATCGTTTATATATGTACTTGAATTAGAAGTTCAATTTTTTATAATAGATTCCTTGCCGTAATTCCGATAATATTTTTTCATGAATAGAGCATTGAAAAGCAAAACAGGATAATTATGTCGTGAAAGTATTAAGAATCGTGTGTAAGTTTTTGAATTAAATTGCTGTTACTCAAACGATTTTTTTATTGTGCACAAACCATATTCATAACCTATTGAGCAATGTAAAAAATATTTTTATTACAATCTTTTTGTTAGAAGAAGACGAGATGTAATAGGATAAGTCAAGTGTACTATGCCTCGAAAAGAAAATACGTAAGTTTGGAAAATGTTTATTGCAACTTGCTTGTAACGATAAAAATCATAAAAATAACATAGAAAATATTTTTTTTTAGAAAAGCCAAGACATGGGAAAGAGACAGAAGAAATCGCATGAATGGTTACTTTAAAAATTTGTCAGATCTTTTACCACCTCTATTAGAGGGCCGTAAGAGGAACAAAATTGACATTCTCATCCATGCATCCAAGTATATCAAGGATCTACAAAATAGAACTGACGAGTTGTTCAATGCTCAAGCATCAGATGCTCACAGTAAGTTATACATAATGTGGATAAACAGATTTCAAAAAGTTTATAAGCAATTTTTTTAAATAGGAGAAGAATTGACCCGTTTGAAAAGACTTGCAACTCAACTCATATCCAGAACCCAGTTGCTTTCTGAACTTTTGAAAAATGCAGGAATCAGTGTCCCGGCAGAACCTGCTTTGGAAAAAATTTCACCACTCAAGTGGTCCAATAAAATCAATGTCTCACCTAGTTCTAGAATTGTTACCCAAATGGAAACAAGTAAAATGAATATCTAATGATTGTTTAATTTAATATATTATGATGTACAATTTTCATAATGTTTTGTTTTCAGGTAAAGAAGAGAAAAAGAAAAAAGAGAAAAACAGCAAAAGTTTAAAAATAAGTAATAAGAAACAATTATTAAAAAGTAAGAAAATTGAAAAATCACAAGGCCATGGCAAGTTTGTTTCTGAAGAATGTACTAGTGAAAATCAAGAAAATGATATTCATGGTGGTGTTAATGAAAAATTAGAAATAAATGATGGTTCAGTTTTGTCTTGCAAAAGGTCAACTGATCGTATAACAGTTGGTTCTTCTACATTATCTAACAAAAGTGAGTTTTGGTTGCGATTTGGATTCCATATCGGTAATTCGAAATACAGAATGTAGTTACAACAATGCATTTACTTACATAATTATTATTTTAGAAAAGCAGAACAAAGTGAAGTGGAATAAAAAAAATAAAAAAATGAAGGTAGTTATTACCCAAGATGTCACAGAAAAGAAAAATCCACTAACAGGTACTCTTGTACTTTCGAAAGGTAAATTAATGCCTTTAGTAACACCTATGCCAACCTTAACATCAAATCTTTTTGTCAATACTCAAACTTGTCCTGCCAATTCCATTATTTTAAATAGTTCACAACAAGGTCAAATGATTGTAGTGCAACCATTTCAAACTAATTCTTTTCAAACGGTTAGTACAGTGCAAACAATGACAATAAATGATGTACCAAATATTCAAACAAATATGTTGGTGAATCCGCATGATTGGGCAAAAAATGTAAAAACAATCATTAACTCAAGCAAAATTGGAGGTACCAAGGGAATTTTACCTAAAATTCGAGAAGTTACAGAAACGACCATGACATACAAAGTTCCAATCCCAGCAATTCACAAAGAGAAGCCAGACAATAACGGTGGCAACAAAGTTATGTCTTTGCATGAAAAATCAGCAAAAGCAAAAAATATCCAAAAAACAACGAAATCAAATGAATCGTCTGTAACAAAAACGACTCAAAAGAATTTTAAAAATACCAAAGAAAATGCTTTGAATAGTAATAATGCTTCGTGCAAAGCTATAAACAATGAACCGATAAAACGGAACTTGAGTTCTAGTTGTCATGCTAACGAAAGCAAAAAGAAAAAACATAAACCTAATGAAAATGAAAAGAAAGCGAACGTTAAAGAACAAAATAATATAAATTTTAATAATGCTGTATCGTGTAAGTCTATTGAAAATTTGAAGCAAGTTATAGATAAAATAGGTGAAAATTTATCTTTTGCTAAAGTGCCATCAAATGATAAATCTTTAAATAATTCAGAAAAAAGTTTGGAAAAAGAAAAACTTAACTCGTCAAATGAATCAAACGGGTTTTTGTCAACTTCTGAGCAGTGTAAAGAAGAAAATTTAAATCAATTTTCTATTGAAAAATCTTCAAATTTAATTGCTACTGAGGACTTTGTCAAGATTTCTGGAAATGAAAAAATTAATGAAGAAGAACTTATAAAAGAACAGATTGATGAAAAACAATCTTCGAGTTTGATGGAAATTGAGACTCGGATTGATAAATTCATTTCGAATATCGAAAAAAATGATGAACATTTGTCAAGAGAAAATGTTCACAAATGTGAGAGCATCTCTACTAAGACCGATAGTGCATTAGATAATAGTACTAGTACTAGTAGTTCTGTGGAAACGAAAATATATGAAAAAACCCCGGCTGAAAATAATAAAGTCTTTCTAAATTTGGATACAAATACAACAACTACAATGAAACCGGAACCTACTGAAGACAAAAATGATGAATTGTATGTGTCAAATCCTTCATCTGTAAAACTGTCTAAGGAAGAGGTTGAAATGAAAAAAAATTCTAAAGAAAATCACAACGCAATCATTCATGCAACAAAAGCGATTGCTTATAGCCCTAATAACAGTTTTATACCAATCAACCCTAAAAACGATTCGTTGCACTCTGACTTATCAAATGATATTTTTGCATCGCTTCACGTACCTTCAAGTTCCAATAATTCAGAGTCAATATCCCCAACAGCTGCATTTTTAATGGCTTTTCCAATTGTATCATCAATTAGCGGTAAGACCGAAGTGCTTGATGACGATTTGAAGGACGAGTTTAAGTATAACAGCCAAACACCACCAATGTTATTGCAAATTGGTGCGATAGAACCAAATAACTTTAAGATCCATTCGAAAAATCCGTCCAATGACCGAAGTGTCATAGAAACAGCTGTGCAAGAAGTGACCGGTGCATCCGAGTCGTTACCTTTGGTGAAAGTTGATGAGACTGCTCAAGTATCATACAATAATAATAATAATAATAATAACAATAATACTGTAAGCACCTCAACACCTGCAGAAGATACTTCTATGGTTGCACTAAAAGTTCTTCCGAGAGTAATTAGTAGTCAAACTCTCACAGAGCCTTTTAAAATTGTTTCTGAATCTTTGGAGCAACAGTTAAATGATAAACAACTAACAAGTCAAATAAGCAGCAATCTCGAAAGTGTGACATCTTCTCCAAATAATGAGAATATTAATGATTCTCCAATTTCCGTTAAAGCCGCCAACGCAAGTTTGACTCAATCTCTAAAGTCCTCGGAAGTGTCGGATTGCATTGACAAGACAACTAATCATAAACTTCAAGATTATCCATTAGAAAGTAAGCCAGATGTTGATTATGATTATTCAAAAGATATATCTTTATCGACTGAATCCCACCATCCAATGGAAAATGCGGTAATAAACAAATATGTTTCGACAACTTCACACCCATCAAATACAATAGCCACCGAAACTTTGGGTAAGTATCACGATTCTGTTTCGAATTATGTGGCTCAAGATTGTCAGCCTACTGTATCTTGTTGCACAAGTGAAAAAGAAGTTAGCGTCGATCGCATTTGTGGTCAATTTAATTTTGAATGTCAAACTTCGATTGACATTCCTTCTGATAAACATGAGCTTTGCAAACTTCAAATTTGTACAATGGATGATTTTGCGGAACAAGGTGTCGAAGATTCCACGCAGAATAAAAAAAATCCAGCTTTGTCTTTTCCAAATTTACCACTCTCTCAATCTACCAATTCTGGATCCTCTGTTAAAAATCAAATTCAAGAATCAAGCCGAATGACGTGTCAACAAAAACAATTTTCCAAAGTCGATTTGGCTGAATTCATGAGCAATACCAAAAATTTTGATTCTTCGAAAAAGCTCGAGAACAAGAAAAATTATAATGATGCTACTAATAACAATGGCAATAGTGATGGTAACAGTATTATCGAAAATAGTAATGATGATAAAAACAATAATGATAATAACAACAGTAACAGCAATCATAATAATATGGACAACAACATTCATAAAAAGAACAGTGATGATATTTCCAACACAGATTCTTATCTTAATATTTGTGATGGTATTTCAAATAAAATACATAAAAAAGAAGCCACTATTTCTTTGCAAACCAATCAGCTGACAGAAAGAAGGATTCTTTTAAACAATAACAACAGCAATGTCAACAGTAGTAGATCCAGTAACACATTTTCTCAACAGCCTGAAACATTTGTCAACCCATCGACGAATTACGAAGACACGAGTAGATCAACGACTACTGCAGCAAACAACTCAAATTTTAGTATATTGTCTTGGACTACACTTTCTTCGCCACTTAACACTAATAATAACAATACAAGCTTTCCACAGTATGAGCAAATTCCAACTTCTATAGCAACTAATAATTTACCGTTATCTTCTGACCAAATTTCAAAAGTCGCTTGTGACAATTACAATTACCTTTCTTTGTCAAAGGACAACATATCTTCAGGCAATGTTGATGCTTTGACTCAAACAACATTCCCCAGTGCAGATTCTCAAGCGCCTGCTTTCGAAAAGTCCAAAGCCAAATTTTCACTTGATGCATCAAAAAAATCGCAGAATGATTTGAGCAATAAATCAAGGAATATGCGAACATTGCAAGCAGCCTCGTTACACAAATCGAATCGTTCTTACAATCACCAAACTGCAGTTTCAACTGAAGAGTATAAATTCTCCATGGATAATAAAAACAAATATAAATATCCAATGGATGTTGATTACACAGCAAATAACTATTCCATTGCTGGAATGGGCGATCTCCACCAGCAACATCAGCATAATCAAAATCAGCATCAAAGTCAACAACATCTCGAGTCTTCAGTAACGAAGCCTGGTGTAGTAAGTCAATCTTTGAAACCCAACCCCAAGTCCAGTAATAATTTTACGGTTACGGATTTCGAAACTCATGCTAACTTTTCGATGGATACTGGTGATACATCAAACAGATTTTCAAATGCTCATCATTCTTCTTATCCAACAATGAATTTCAAATATACCGAAAAAACAGTACAGGCACAGCCTAAATATCAAATTAATCAGCAACAAGCAACATCAGTGTTGCATAATTCGCAAGAAAATTCACTGTATAAAAATAAACTTGCACAACAGCAGCAACAGTCCCATCCACACCAAGGCAAAGCTAAAGTCGATTTGAACAGTCAAGCTCAGACTTCAACAGTTCAGCAGCAACAACAGCAGCAACAACAACAACAACAACAACAACAATTGCAACAACAAACACTCCATCAACAAGTTCATCAGCAACAACACCACCATCAACAACAGCAGACTCAATCAGTAAGGCCTCCTGTAAACTGGATGATGACACCAGATGTCAAGCAAAACTCGAATATCGATGTTGTTCAACCACCTTTTGGAAAAGAGCTAGACTTTTGTCAAAACAACTTGTTCTCTCAATCATCCAATTACAATCATAGTGGTTCGAACCATCAATTTTACGGCAATTACGAAATAAGCAGCAGCCATGCTCTGTCAAACATATCGGCACTGCCTGCCGAGACAAGGAAGATTACGGAAGGGACATACTATTCGGAGGATCAGCAGTTCTCGTGGCCCCCTACGAAGAATCTTGCTCAGTCAAGTGAGCAGAGTCAAATTAAAAGCTCTTCATCCGGCGATACGATGCCGAATCTCGTTGCCGATCTCGCTCTCAGTGCCCATTCGTCAACGACCGACAAACAGCAGAATTTCACATATCCTCCAACGGCAGTAACTTTGCGAACGAACGAGCTCAGAAAGGATTCACTTAGGGGCAAAGATTCTACTCGCGATTACCAAACTCAGATGAATCCGCAAAACAACTCGCATAGTATGGCATTTTTATCGGTCAGCCAGCTCGTTGAACATGAGAATAAAGTGGAAAAGAGTCAGCAGCATCAGCAGGTACACGTTCATCAACCAGCTCACTCTCATCATCAGCTTCATCACCATCATCACCATCAGCATCACCATCAGCAGCAACAACAACAACAGCAGCAGCAGCAGCAACAACAACAGTCCTCCCGAAAACAAAGAAAAAGCAGCAGTAGCCCGCGAGCTAGTAGTAAAAGACAAATGGACATGAGGAACAAGCAACAACACCAGCCTCAGCAGTCAACCAACAATGAACAAGTTCACCGTCAACACGACAATGCAAAGGCAAGCTCAAGTTTCGCCGATCTTACTAGTTATAATCAACCGCAGCTACAGCAGCAGCAGCAGCAGCAGCAGCAGCAGCAGCAGCAGCAGCAGCAGCAGCAACAGCAACAGCAACATGCAAGAGCAATTACACAGCTGAAGCTCTGATAGGCGCGTCAGATACAAACAGTCACGTGGACAAGAGCGTATCCAAGTTCCCAAACTACGTACAAAACAAGTTTACGAGTAACTTGTCAGCTATACCTCCCCCGGACGCGAGCATGTCCTTCAATTATTTTCCAAACGTGGACGAGACGAGCACGGCTACTACTACTGGCTACGCACAAGTCGTGAACCAGAACTTCAACCACCCGTACACCTACTCTTCCAACACCAACATATATCCCACGAGCAATTTTATCAGCAACATTCCAAGCAATCCTTCGAGCAACTACATGATGTCGTTGCACGACAACGTTGCGGCAGATTATCTTGAAACGAATAACTTTTTGCTCGCGACTAATGCACCGTCATCGACGTCGACCTTGACGACTTCAACGGCAGCCCTCCTGCAGAGTAGCAGTGCGACGGACGCAAAGGGTCAACAGCAGCAGCAACAGTCACAGCAGATTCAGTCTCAACACCATCACAATCACCACCACAACCATTCCCAGCACCACAGTCAGCATCATCAACAGCAGCAACAGCATTCGCAGCAGCTCCAACAACAGCAGCAGCAGCAGCAGCAGCAGCAGCAGCAGCAGCAGCAGCAGCAGCAACAACAACAACAACAACAACAACAACCACAACAACAACAATCTTATACTTCGAGTAAACAACAGCAGAGCCTTTCCGACAAGAGGATGTATAATTTTGGACAGCCACAGATACATCAACAACAACAACAACAACAACAACATCAGCAGCAGCAACAACAGCAGAGGAAGAGCAAACGCAGGCTCGATCTCGCCAGCACCGTTGGAGCGGCCCAAGGCCTAGACTTTCCACCTCTCGATGAATATCAGCAGGCCCCAAACTTCTTGGCACCACCAAATTCTCTCTATTCGCAACAGTATGGCAAAACGAGCCTACCTGGCCCACTACCACCGCCACCACCGCCTCCACCAGCTCCCATGATCTCGTCAACGTCGACCTCTACAACAGTACCTGCCAGTAGTACCACGAGCTCTTTGAGCAGCAACTCCATGATCATGGCACAGCAGCAACAACAGCAGCTCCAGCAGAATCATCATCACCATCCTCCTGGCACTAGTCTTACAAACTTCAACCTTAGTACCATCTTTCCAGAGATCAACGACAAGGTTATTATTTCTTTCGCGTTATTACTGGCTTTTTTTCTCAAAATATTTTTTCCTCTCTTGGTGCATGGCTTAACTCTTATTTTTTTTGTGAGAATCCGTTTTCCCTGCATTTTAAAACAACTTTATGACTAAAGGCGTTAAATATTCTTTTCGCTATATTGTGCGGAAAATAGGTGTTTATTGTGAAAATAGTATATTACGACCTCCTTTATACTTCCGACCGTGGGTTTCATACGATTTTTCGTGTCCTCGCGGCCGGAAAGAGAATGTTCTCGTCTGCGCAGCGGCCGGGAACTTTCACTTTCGGGCCGCTGGGACGAAAGAGTTTTAACAGCACAGTGTGCGGCATACGTTTTAAATGTTATAATCTTTTATCAGCTGGTTGCATTACCAACATACAAATTGTGATAAGCTTTTTGAATTTCTTGTTGATACAGTCAATGTGAGTTATATGACACACATCTACAACTATTCATATTGAGAGCTTTAAATATCAAAAGGTAATAAAAATTACAAGTGTTTTTTTATGATCTAATTTATCAATTACAATCCGGAAAGGTCAATAGTTACTTTCCATAGAGTAGAGTAAGGGGCAAAACGTATTAACGAAGTGAAAGAGATTTATATTTTCCCAAATGGCTCAGTTATACTTTTTTTAAAGATGAGTATTATACGACCTTGATTTATATTATTATTCTTTGGAGAGTTTTATCGCCATTTCGGAAGCTGAATCTAAAATTTTTATTGATCGAGCCAATTCGATGTCCCCCTGGACCCCGTACATCCTTCTTTTCGAAACATATAGTTTTCGAAAAATCATGAAAAACACTTATCACTATGTGGGTGCGCGCGTGAGTGTGTTGACGTAACTATGTCACAAAGGGTGTGTGCAACAGTGCTAATCACTTATTATTTTTAGATAATTAATTTAAAACATAATTCTATTTTTCTCACACATATCGCAAAAAATCTTGTACACACAACTCGTATACGCGACGATTCTCACACTCGTGTGATTGACTCGCCGAGTGGCCGGAGATGCCGAAAACGAGTGCTAGTCAATCACAACTCGTGCGAGAAATCGTCTTTTCTGCACTTGTTACGTAAATAAAAAATAATTATTACCTAATTGTGTGTACAAAAAGCCTACACGTCTTTATAAAATAATCAATTTGTTTTTTTTTATTCATACAAAAAATTGTTTTTGGTGCTTTGATACTAAAAGTATTGCTCTGATTAAGATTATTAAATGATTCAATTCATAGGTCCAAGTCTCAGGTTACAAGTCATCATCAAACGGGATGGCATCAAGTGCAACACTATCAACGAGTAGTCACGCTCCTAATAGCAACTTTTCGCATCGAAATAATTACACAGATTCGTTGGGTCAAATGGTCAATCGACACTGAGGTTTCGCTGTAAAAATATAAAAAAGCAATCGACAAATTTGTTGGCACTGGTAAGTACCCATGCAACTCTTGACTCGGACACGTCAACCTCTTCGTGTACAATAAAAACGTTTTTTCTCTCGGTTGTCTTCGATATTTGTATAATTTTATTCATCGTCTTGCATCATTAGTCGTAGCAAGTGTTTTGTAAAAATTGTACATAAGATTATTATATTGTAAACGAATAAACGAATAAGTCAAAATTTATTTCAAAATTATTTATAATTATTCTCATACGAGTGACGCATATATGTATCAAGTATCCGAAAATAATGCTTCTCGCACGAGTATATAAATCTAATGTGTTTGAAAATCCTGCACGTTTAGCACAAGTGTTGTAGCCCGATCGAAGCGGTGGTGAGCAAATCACACGAGTACAAGAATCTCTCCACTCACCAGTGCTACATAAGCTTTATTATATAAATATGCGAAGATGTAAACTTCGAATGATTATCATCTAATCCATTAGTGTGAGAATACCTAAAAGTGAAGTGGTTGCACGACAGTGCGCAAGTAGACCACTTCATAAAATCGGGTAAGTATTTAGCGCACTAAGCATAATGAAAATTGTATGTTGATAAATTTATAAAATTTTGGTCTTCACTTTCAAATGTCTACGTCCAATGCGCTGTTCTTTCCTCGATGAGTATGTTGGTATCGCTAGTTATGTTGTATACCGATAGTTCTGATTTATTATCAAGAAGGAATTCCGCTTAAGCGAGTGCGCGTGCACTCAGAGACAGATGAACGACCTTTCCATTGATGAGTGAAAACATGCTAAGGCAGCTGTCATGCTTATCACGAGCCGTTCTCTGAAATTTTTCCGGCACAATATCTTACAAAGCCATACCCTACATAGAGATACGCGATAGAGGCAAAGGGAAAGATGGATGCCGATATTTTCCCTCTGTCTCTTTCTGGCTCCACCAAACACACCTCACACAATAAGCGAATCACATAATATTAGAACAGAAAACTATCGGAATCTATATCTCTCTCTCTTTGTATCTATCGAGAGATTTGGATTCTTGTTCGCTCTGTGCTTATATCTTTGGGAATACAACTCTACTGTCGCAGTCGAGGGCACAGCGGCCGTTCGAACGGCAGCCTTAAGACGCAAATTATCATAAGAAAAGTAAGCGAAATTGGTAAAACAGTGGTGTATACCTTATAGAAGCGAAGAACGAATTTTATTGATTCATCGAGGATCACCTATTTTTGTTGAATACGTTCAGGTGGATAATAAAAATGCCAACAGCACTTCAAGAGTCACGCGTCGGTGTTCAGAAGAACCGCGATGGACGAGAATCCTTGGATTATAACAAGTAAAAATTCATACAACTACTTAATATTGTTTGTAATAAAAACGGTGAATTTTTCAAACTATCCGTTTGTAACTTGTTTTTGTAGAAAAGAAAGAAGACATCAGATAGCACGTCACAAAGAGTTTACTTCGAGAAACTCCTTGCTCACCGATCTCTTCAAGATAAATCACATTCAGACTATTTACAACATATTCTTAGTCATGTTTATTATTCTCTTTTTGACCGTTATAACGCACGATTACATTGAAAAAGGACAGTAAGTGTCTCACGAAATAAACTTGGGAAATCCAGTCTGGTTCATTGATAACCATCTAATCATTGATAACTTTACTATGATATAAATTTCATCATTTTTTAACGAACGTGCTGTATTAACGTTATACTTTTTTCTTACAGAATAAATTTCGGTTTGAAAACGGTAAAATATAGCTTTGGAAATCTGTCGGGTGTCCTTCGCATTTGGATTTTCATGAATATTTTAACGTTCCTCGTGTATATGGGATTTTCCCTTTGGGCTTGTATACATGTACAATTTTCTCACAAATGTAAATTGATCGTTACTATCATAAATTTTTACATAAAAAAGTTATAATCCGATCTCAACAAAAAAGGCTTACTGTTACCACCATTTTTTTTTAGTATTTTTGAAAAACATTTTGGACTACGGATGTTTGTTGATTTTTATCATGAGTCAGGTATTTTTTGTTTTCTTGCCTGCAAAATTTCTCATCAATGAATACTTCCCACCGGCTTCAAGCTTCATAATTATGATGGAACAAGTATGTCTATCTTTTATGAATTTATTTTTATCATTGAATAATTAATAAATCACAGCAACAATCCAACTAAATGAAATCACGAAAACATAGGTTCGCATGTTGATGAAAACATATGCGTTTGTTCGCAGTAACGCGTCAAACGTATTAAAACGAAAAACTGGAGATAAAAATAGCGCAAAAGTCAAGGTTTGCCCAGAATTTTCCAAGTTTTTTTACTTTATGTTCGCACCAACTTTAATTTACAGGGACGAATACCCGAGGTTCGTTACGTCAAACATGATATTTACATAATGTAATGTAAACCCACGTGAAATATTAATCATTTTCAGAACAAAGTGCATCAGGTGGCGAAAAGTGTTTGGGTACCTCGCAGAAATTGCGATAACAATCTTATACACAGCCTTTATATTCGAGCACTTTGTGGTATCGCCTTTCGAAAAACACGGCTTCCGAATCTTCGAATCGCAAACTGTGATACTCACAGTACTTGGTCTGACCTTACCAGCGGCATGTATCTATCTTTTTGGATTTTTTATCTTACTGCACTCGTGGCAAAATGCTATGGCAGAGCTGCTTTGTTTTGCCGACAAGCTGTTTTACACGGTTTGTAAAACATATTATACTTTAATATGCGACGCGATTGTAGAGAAAAATGTTTGAAAACAAAATTTCAATTATTTTGCAGGACTGGTGGAATAGCACAAATTACAGCGCATTTTATAAATCTTGGAATATTTTGGTTCAAGATTGGCTCTATCAGTTTATTTATCGAGATGTTTACGATCTATCTCGGAGCAAAACCATTTCCACTGTAGCGGTTTTTTTCATATCAGCAGTAGTTCACGAATATATAATAGGGTTTTCTGTTCGTTTTTTTTATCCCGTGATGACTATTATGTTTGGAGGCGTGGGATTACTTGTTCTATTAATTACAAGGAATTTTCCAAAAATGACGGGAAACTTGTTCATGTGGTTTAGTATTATTACAGGGAACGGTACAATGATTACTCTTTACTCGATGGAGTATTACGCTAGATTACGTTGCCCGCCTTACAATGATGAACTGCACGACTTGTTACTACCAAGACATTGGAACACCTGCTGAAATGTGATTAGTCTTTATCTTTTGGGCATTTAAATATCGCCTACTTAAACGAAAACACACTCTCTATCTAATTTAATTTTTCAACATCACTAATTTTACTGTTATCATTATCTAGTGGAATAAGATTTACCATGAATTTTGTAGAAAAGTTATTTTATTACGTTTTCCATTTACACGTATATGTAATTTATATATTCATTTTTTAATTCATTGTAACAATATGCAATTCAATATTGTAATATAGATATATGATAGAATGCGTATATGTATATATGTACATGTTTTTATACAAATTAAATAATTAATATTTTTCTGTACCAAGTAAAAAACAATTCGGTATTTTTATAATTTTTCATCCCCTCATCCGTGTCAAAAGAATATGAAATTATGCGTTGGTTTTTTATCGCATTGATTAAAATACCGAATTGTTTAGAGTGTCAGAGTCTCAACTAATATCATATCCATCGAGTAGTCTCTTAACAATGTAAGGCTTCAGCATTTAAGCTTTTCACTGGCATAGTACTAAAGAGTGCAGAAAACTCATCGTCAATTCTTGCTATTTACGTAGTACTTTAAAAATGAAAGAGCGAAGAAATATTAATTGAACTAAATATTTCTCTAACAACAGTCAGTGTCATGAATATCAATATATTGGTTGTAATTATTCAAGATTTTTGCTCAAAGTTCGTGTGCGAAACGCGTATTGATAGTGATTGTCGTATACAGTCATCTCCTATGGCAAAAATTATTTTGTACATCCATTAATATATCAAGCGTTTGAACACACTATTATTTTAACGTAGAATCATTTTTGGAAATCGTTAACATCGTAGTAATATTTTTTCAATATTGTCAAAATTAACTTCCATAAAATTGTATTGAATTTACCAATAATCCGGATTTGCCTTGAAGAATCCCTGTCATGATGCACGCAGGTGATGAACGTCGCAAGTGCACTGTCAATTCGAATTTTCAAGACCCTGTGTTGAAAAAATTATGCATGCAAGAAGATATTGAAACTCTTCTTTGTATAAGACAAAGAAATAAAAAAAAAAAGCACAGAAAAAAATGAAAATGAACCTACCAACTAAAGCTTCGTCCATGAGTTCGTCATCGGTGATGCAAGGCGAGGCCGCGGCCCGCGGCGAAGGCGCTGGACTCTTCACGATGTGGACGCTGACCGGAAAGCCCTGGCAACAAAACGGTTCGCAAGTTGTATGTGCCGTTTTGCTAAGATTCGTCGCACCCGAGCAAATAACAGCAGAGCCGTACAGCAGTTTGTTAAAAAACGAGAAATTTCAATAAAGTATCATTTAACTTCGAGACAACTGCTGCTGGTCTGCTGGGATGCAGCTTGGGAAGAACCCAATGATATAATTTTACCAGGCCAGGTGGCATCGGCGAGGTAGCAGCCATCGAAGAAGAGGGCGGTGGCAGCGGCGGAGGCAGCGGAGGGGGTGGTGGAGGCGGTGGCGGTGGCGGGGACGTCGCGGTCTTACGCAGGGGCGACGAGGACGGGGCATCGTCCGACGAGCACGGGAGAGGCGGTGGCGGAGGCGGCGCCGGGGGCGGTGGTTTCGCGATCAGACTGAGACCCTCGAGGCTTGTGGAGCCGGTAGGCTCGGTTTCCGTGGCCGCAGAGTCCTTGGGTGCGAGCTCGTCCGGGTGCAGTGACAGATTCGTCGGGTCCTCGAGCTTGGCCGGCTCCTTGGCGAGCGGAGCGTCGCGTTTCTCAACGACAACCGGAGCGGCAGGATCGGCGTGCTGCTGCCGGGCCGAGATCTTGGGTATCTGGAAGCTGGTGTCGAGCTGTTTTATGAGGGCCAGGCCGCCCATGGCAGCAGAGGCAGCAGCAGCGGCGGCAGCAGCGGTATTGGCGGGCTTGAAGCGGGCCTTGTCGAAGCCTTTCGCGACACCACTTAACTTGGCGGCGAGGCCGGTGGAGCCCGCGGAGACGGCAGATTTGAGTCCAGCCGAGCCAAGCTGCTTTTGCAATGAGGCGAGTGACGCCTTGGCGCCCGATGAGTTGGTGCTGCTGCTGCTGCTGCTGCTACTGCCCACAAGTCCGCCACCGACGACGGTGATAGTACTGCCGGATGATGTTAACGGTGGACTCGTACGCACCTGATTCATTTATTAAGAATCGTTTAGCCGCTAAATTACGTATCCGCTACGTGTGTTGATACAGATTGTTGCATTGAAACTTGGTAGATTTTTTTTTTTTTACTCTAAGCACAATCATGCTATTTCACTTTGGAATAATTTATTCATCGCAACGATTTTGATACTTCATTATATTCCAGGTACGATGATTATTTTTACTAATAAATTGTTGTGCGCTTTTTATAAAAATAGTCAAATAACTTGTTTGGAAAACAAAATAATTCGCACTATTTATGATTGCGTTTTTATGATCAAAAGAAATATACCAATGAAAAAATATACATGAGTTATTTCAAAATATTTTATTTAATTATATTAGCATTAGTTAAGGAAAATGATTTTTTTAAATCAACCGCGTTGACATATTGTATCACTATTAATGATCAATCTTAATGTGAAAAAATGAACAAAACGACAAACTTGATAATCTCTCGTCAGTATTATTGCTAGCGTGAATCTCATAAAATTAATACGAGCCGCACGATGTCAGTTGAACATTGTAATTTTTATGCTCTGTGACTGAATAATATTAATAAACGGCGCTCGAGATGACATTGAACGGACATTGAAGCTTGCCACGAAACTCAACAACATAAAAGACCATAACTAACGAATAAAGGTAAAGTAACGACCTTCGTCGAAGTCTGGCTCTGCGGTTTCCTCGAGGCTGGGCCGGATATCACGCCGGGCTTGAGCCCCGTTCCCGGAAGCTTGAGTCCTCCGCCTCCGCCACCGCTGCCCACTTTCAGATCCTTGGCGCGCGCCTTGTTGATCGTGATTTTCATCCCATCGGAGCTCGGCTTCACCATGTAGCCCGAGTCCGTCCCGGCCCCCAGACTCGCTCCGGGACTCGAGCCCTCGTCGCTGCAGTGCCGCGCGCTCGTCAGCTTGTCGATGACGGCGCTCAGAGAGCCCTTCCGATTTCTCGCTTGCTGCTGCTGCTGCTGCTGCTGCTGCTGCTGCTGCTGCCTTGTCCTTGCCGGTTGGGCCGGTTGTGGTAGCAGAGGCGGGGGATAGTACGGACGAGGCTGTTCCGATGCTCAGCGCTGCCGACAGGCCAGGCGAGGGCACTGGTTTCGGCCTTGGGACGTCCTGCTTGCCTATCCTGTAGGCGGGCGAGTGCTTCGGACTGGGCGTGGATTTGCCAGAGCCCCCGGACGGCGACTGCCTCAGAGCGGAGGGGCTCGACTTGCCCACCAGAAGGCTCGACTGCGTTGGCGAGAGGCTGAACTTGCGCTGGATGCCCGCCGGCGAGGAGGGCCTGGACGACGAGGACGACGACGAGGAAGACGAAGATGACGAGGAGGAGGAGGAGGACGAGTTGGAAGAGGGCGAAAAGTGCCTCGGCGGAGACTCGGAGCTCGGCTTGATGCTGAGCGACACGGGCTTGGACAGGGGGTCCGGCTGCTTGGGCGGCAGCTTGTCCGGAGGTCCCATCGGGCTCGTGTCCCGTTTCCGCTTCCGTTTCTTCTCGAGCCGCAGCTTGTCGTCAAAACCAGCCGGGCGTATCTTGGAACTTTTGCGCTCCTTGCGCTCGTCCCCCAGCGGGCTGGACTTGACACCCGAGCTCGTGATGGCCGTTATCGTGATGGAACTGGGCAGCTGGGTCTGCGAGAGCGAGCTGATGGGAATGATCTCGATGCCCGGCCGTCGATCCAGTCCCATGCCCGACAGCATCGCGCTGTAGCTCGTTGCGCTCGAGCTCGAGCCGCTGGAGCCACTCGGGGTGATGGGTGTGATGCTGACGGAGGGCGAGACGAGGCTTTTACCGTCCTCGAAGAGCGACACCACGGTCTTCTCCTCGGCGCGCTTCTTGAGCTTGCGCTCGCGACGCAGCGCCTCTTCGGTGCTCGAGGCCTCCAGCGGCATCAGCTCTGTGACCCCGTCGTGGTCCGAGGCCCGCTCGGTACTCAGTAGTTCGAGACCCTCGAGGCCGGAGAGATCGAGGCCCGCCACGATCGCGGACGACGTGGGCGTCGGCGTGCGGCCGTCGCTGGTCGTGTCTCTGCTCCCGGTTGGCGTGCCCACGGGCGTCGAGTCCGAACTTGAGCTCTCCAGGAGGATCTCGGCGGGATCGAACTCGCCCTTGCGCTTGGGGCTCTTCCACGCGCCGTCGGCAGCGACCTTGCGCTTTCGAGACTTTTTGACTTTGACGTCGACCGAGGCGCCGGGAGGAGTCAGAGATCCGACGAGTACACTCTGGTGCATCGAGGAACCCAGGAGTGTACCGGCATTAGCAGCGGAGGGTGTATCGGAGGGGCCGGATAACGACGGAAACCCGATACAGTTTCCGTCTCCGGCTTCAAAAAAAGACTGCTGCTGCTGCTGTTGATGCTGGGGTTGCTGCAGCTGTGACTGTTGGTTCCTTTGCTGTTGGTGCTGCTGTTGTTGTTGCTGTTGTTGTTGTTGTTGTTGTTGTTGAGATGGTGGCTGCTGCTGTTGCATTCCCGTGCCGTTCATATTACTTGGCTCTGGTTTCATTTTATCGTCCTCGTTACCAAACTCGGGCATACCCGAGCCATTGTGGTGGTTGTTTTGCTGGTGCGAGCCAGAGCCAAGATTGTTGTTGAAATTGCCGTTTCCAGTGCTCATCGTGTTCAAAATGAAAGTACGGCCCTCCCAGACTTTGAGCAAGGTTCTCATGGTCAAGGGAATGCTCAGGCACCGTTGCAATACCTTTCCCGCGAGATCCGAGGTCTGCTCTGTGTTAGTGATGCTCACTCCGTAGAGTTTGCATTTCAAAGCTGAAATATCTGATAGATCCAATTCGGCGGTAGCCAGTGTCTCCTCGAAAGGATGCTCCAGACTGACGGATATACACTGCCAAGACAAGGCACTCACTTCGAAAATTGTCATGTGTTCGGGATCTTGACGGGCCATGGGCCTAACACAACTTGATATCAAACTGTTGAATAGCGCCTGCTGACGAAGAAACACCAGTATTTGCGGAACGTGCGCTGGGTGAGTAAAGGGTATGCTGCCCACTAAAACTCCTTCCATGTTTTTATTTTCCGTCATAAAGTAACAGTGCTGTTGATCGGGAAGACTCTGTAAATATTAATGAATTTTGAATAAGAAATGTTACGTTATCTGGATGGGCAAAATAAGATTTGAATACTCACAACTGCGAGTCCTCTGTTATTTTGACAGTCCAATTGTTTGTCACTGGCATGTTGAACAATCATACTGAGAAGAGGATAGGGCGCTGATATGTCGGTGCACTCGAGATCTGTGACTTTTTGAATACGACGAATTAATTCTAAGCACATGGGCATTTTTTTAGCTAACTTTAGGACGAAGCATGCCGGCAGCATCGATGAATTGGAACTTGTTAACACAGCATAAGAAGGTGTACTGTAAAGTAAAAAAAAAATCGTCATATTTTCGTCATTCTAAGACGATTTAACACATTTGAAGCGATAACTACCTTTTTCCAGTAGGGCTTCTATTTACAGTAATAATACTTGACGTTGGCAACTTGTGAGATGTAGAGCCTTCCATGCAAACTGTAACCGAATGCCCAACTTTCTTAGATATCACAGCTTCTAAACTTAAAACATCACAGCCTTTATTGTCTTGATCAATTAAATCATACGGTGAGACAAAATACGTTAGTTTCATGGCGTGACCACCTTTTCTCCTTTCAAGTATTCCTGGAATAAATATTTCAACTGTTAATGCAAACTCTGAAAAAGAAGTCGATTAAATAAAATTTTGGTGACTTCCATTAACTTACCAACAGGACTTTTATGTACAAGGTTAAACGGTTCTTTCATGAATGTTTGCAATTGTGCTAAAATTCCTAAATCAGTTTCTAAAGACTGCAGAGCACTAAATGCTTTGCATTTGACTTTTTTATCAGCATTTAGTTGGTAAATCGACGCTAAACCCTCTAGCTGACTTGTAAAGTCAACGAAATCACCCCGCGAAAGGCAGGCAACTAACTCCTCACAACTCTGAAATAATTAAAAATATACATTATAAAATGTGGCGAATGAAAACAAGAAAATCGAAAATTTTTTTAATCACCTGTTGTTCAGCTTTGCCCTCGTGATGTATTTTAACATCTTTGATAGCCCCAGACGGCTCTAGTAAGACTTCCAAGAAAAACATATCGGAGGATATGAAAAGTTCAGTAGTTGTAGTTGGAGGTCCAGTCATCATGAATTTTAATCTGTGCCGTGTAATACAAAGGTCATACAGTGAAAGAGCTCAAAATATGAAAACGCAAAAATCTTACCCCAACTGTCGAGAAAGGCTTTCTAATCTTTCTATCATCGACTGCAGAGAGGTAACTTTAATAGAATGCTGCAGTGCATCCAGGCACTTTTGAAGCTGACTTTTTTCGACACTATCTATGCCAAATCTTTTATCCTAAGAGTAGAATGAATAATTGTAAAAAATTAGGTAAACAGAGCTGGTGGCTATTAAAAATATGCAGCTACTGATGGACCCCGTCAGTATAACAAGAAATACTTGTAGGTTTGCTCACCAGCATAGTCATGCGCATGTTTTTTGCAGTTTCAACCAGACTCTTGAAGCTTGACGCTTTTGAGCGCAGCTTCTCCATGAGTAGCTCCATTTGCCACTCTTTGTTCTTGGTCGAGGAAACGGCCGCTCCGCCAGTTGTTTGATCGGCTGCAAGGAATTGAAACACTGAGCTATAGGTCGGAAGAATATAGGCTACGGCGTATGAGACGTAACACATGGCTAACTCACCGAGAGACGGAGCCGGATTCATCCCGGTCATGGTGATCGACTAAATCGAGTTTGAGCTTTAGCACTGCCACTGATGCCGCTGCTGCTTCTGCTGACAACCTAGCGACGAGGAGGCCATCCCTGTAAAAAGTAGCACGAGTCAAGTATACTAAAGCTTGTAGCTTGTCACTCGCGTTTCTATCTATCTCAAGCACCAGGAAATCGTTGTTACCTGCTCTGACCCTCTGGGATATCCAGAAGAAAACTTGGCTAACCTATTAGCCTGTGATTTTCAAACTATCAAAGTGTGTATACACCAGTAATCATAAAATACTTTAGCACTAAACAAGTTTTGGACACTACTACTTGTGCCCATACGATAAAAATAGCTTGAGTAAAAATAAGAGGATGAAACTGACCCCCACAGCCCCACTAGGATGCCGAATACGATGCCCCTCTCTGCAGAGTCTCCACTCTCCACTCTCCTCATGCCAACATTGCTAACGCACGCAGAAGGCAGAAACCAAACAATAAAAAAATGGTACCCGCCATGTATAAATGCATGCGCAGACCGCAGAGATGCATATATGTACATAGAATATGGGACCTCGATCTCTACCTCTGCGGGTATATATAATGTATATTTCATCACACTATTACCGATCAAAAGTAAGTAGCCATCAGTCGACATTTGTTTTGATCGCATTGTTTTGAAAAAAGTTTATAAACTTAAAAAAAAAGTAGTAAATTTTTGCTCAAACAGTATTTACTTACATTGGAGAAAAATATCCAAAACATTTACTCTTTATTTTTGCTCTGTTGCATTGTTGACAAGTGATGTAAAAATGTTATGAATACAAAATTTTGAAACAATCAAAAGTTATTGATCCGAATATTGCAAGTTTTGACGAGATAACCCATATGTTATAACTTTGTAGAGAGAGTGGTATTTACTTTGTATAATTTACCTCTGTGATCATATGGGCGTTTTTATTATTTTTTAATAATGTTCATATTATTGACAATTTGTTTGTTTCTTGTTGTACATACATGCGAGTATAATAAATGCGTAAGTAACTATATATTTATTTCAGTGATAACAATATATAATATGGATACAAAAGTAAACGGATCGTTTATATTTGATTACAAAAACTTCATGTAAAGAGATTGAATCATAATAACTGATCATTTGTACTTGTACGTGTAGTAAAGAAATTTGGAGAGCAGTGAGCAGAATAACTTTTTTTTTGATAGCCTGTACAGTGTAATAGAAAAGCACTATAGCTGCACCAAGCAGCGCATATAATTAATATCAGTCATAAAATCGCGTGACTAATCAAGTCAATCTGCAAGCTTGCATTATACTTATCTCGTTTACCCGTAAATTTGGAGTTCAACAAATTTGGAATATATGTGTATATATATATATATACATACATCAATTGATGTTTTCGTGCACGATCATATCGGTATGCAGAATAATAAGGAAATAACTCGATTTCTTTCACCTCAAGATGAAAATGTAATCACTTTGAAAAAACAAAGGATTAATCTTCGATTGACATGTCATGTCTCATTGATTCTACGATTCATTTGCGCTTTCGCGTCTGTGATATCGTGGAAAAAAGAATGCCAAAAATAACAGCACGTACACTATGTGTATTATCATGAAAATTAAAAGAGCTTCCGATTATATTAACACGATTACTCACTCGAATTATATCGTGAGTGTAACGTACATGTATGAATGTGACAAAGCTATCAATTCTAAACCATGATAAGAATCGAGTGATGATAGAATATAGTAAAAAAAAAAAAAAAAAAACATAGCTTTGCAATACCCCCCTTGGAGATGAAACTCTGAAGATCAATTTTATCCATCGATTATTATTTTCTAACATATTTTCTTCGCATCCGCTTGAAAACGCAACTGTTTATGTGGCTCGAGTTAATTTAGCGAATAAAAAAGTTGTTCATTTAAACTGATTTTATAAACAAAAAACATTGATTCGTACACACACAAGATATGAACCGACAACACGTGAAAAATTAAACTCATATAATATACTATACATGTAGGTACTTGCAATCATTAAAAATCACCCGGTTCATTGATTTCACTAGCAAACAAGCAATATTATCAAAATCATCAAATACACCGCAAGAGAAAAACAAAAGCGCAAGGCATCGAAGTATGTACTCATTATTTCCTGGTCCGCGCGAGGGGAAGACCGTTGCGGCGGATGGTGTACGAGATAAAAGCGCGCGGCGTAGCGCATCATCGCTTTTATCTCGCGTTATAAAATCAGTCGGACTCGCCGCGGCCGAGTAAATGGGCGATCTTACCCGTTAACAGCTCATCATCGACGCGCATCGTAACAATCGAACTGCAGCAGAATTTCTCTTATACTGATCGGTCCGGAATGGCCGGGAACAAGGTGGTGGCGATGTTGCCGCTGCTGTGGCTGCTGAGTGCCGGGAGTGGCCAAAAGGTGCCCAACTATGCGGCCAACCGGACCACGATGGTCCATCTCTTCGAGTGGAGGTGGAACGACGTAGCGGACGAGTGCGAGCGCTTCCTGGGACCCAAGGGCTTCGCGGGCGTGCAGGTAACGTTGGTTCGAACGAACATTTGGTGCAGAGCGTATTGAACATCCAGAACAGATGTATTATTTTTTGTTCGAAAAATTTACGCGACGAATAATATAGACGAGATCTGATTGTGTCGGTGAAAAATCTCTTTTGCATACGTATAAGAAGGAGTAAAATATCGGAATGATGAAATCATTTGGGAAATCGTTCTTCATCAGTCATCGGTCATGCATTCTCAGGATTTTCTGCGCCGGTTTTTTGGTTTCGGCATTAAAATGTTTGTCTTTGCCCTCTGGCAGTGGTTAAAAACAACGTTGTATACTTTTTATCACGGTAAACGTGTCATTCCACTTGGCTGCTGTATGAATTTTTTTGCGTGCGTGTGCGGCTGAAGCGAGATCGGTAACTCGAATGAGCAACTCGAGTTACCGGCAAGCGCGGATGAGCTTGGCTTTCGGAACAACTCGGCCCCGATTTTTGGACCAACGGCTCAGTTCGGCGCACTGGAATTGCCCGCAGGTCTCGCCGATCCAGGAGAACGTCATCGTGAGCGGGCGGCCCTGGTACGAGCGCTACCAGCCGATCAGCTACAAGATAGCCTCGCGCTCCGGCTCCGAGGCGGAGTTCCAGGCAATGGTGGGGCGCTGCAACCGCGCGGGCGTGCGGATCTACGTGGACGTTCTCCTGAACCACATGAGCGGCGACCACGAGGACGCGACCGGCGTCTCCGGCTCCCGGGCGCGGACGGGCGAGCGCGACTATCCGGCCGTGCCGTACGGCCGCGAGCACTTCCACGAGGCCTGTTCCATCGAGGACTACGGGGACGCGCGGCAGGTGCGCGACTGCGAGCTCCTCGGGCTCCACGACCTCGACCAGCGCCATCCGCACGTGCGCGCCAAGCAGCTCGAGTTCCTCGATCGGGCCATCGGCGCCGGGGTCGCCGGTTTCCGGTGAGTCGCGCAAGGCGCATTTTATATGTATACGGGCAAATCTCTGGAACCTTTAAAATGTCCGTCCCGGTTGCTGGATCATTCGAGCAAATCGCTATTTTTTGCCCACTCTCAAAAATGTAGATTTATCCTACTGGTCTCAACGTGGATCAAAAATCGATTAACAGGCATTGTATAGCTTTTATTATTCGATTAGATGACATTAAAGTGAAACACAGTGACAAAAACAGGTGACAGACAAGTGACAAAGGCATATCTCCTGATATTTCGTTTTGTTACGTTTGGAGCATTTGTTGAATCGCCATGAAATATTTTTTTTCATCCAACCACATGAAAAATCAAAGAAATCAGTGCATTGAAATTTCATGTGCTGCCAATAAAATCATAATTGCAAAAAAAAGGTCGCGAAAATGATTTTTAAAAATCACTATTTTCGCTGGCACATCACGACTTTTTGTAAGAACCCCTTGAAAAACGTTGTTCATCACCAAGTTCAATGCGTAAAATATACAGCCAGGTCGCTAAATGGATCCAACGTATGCAACACATCTGAAAAGTTGGTTTTGTTCGCTATAGTGAAAAAGTACTGTTTTTTTTTTTAAAATCATAAATTTTTAAGGAAACTATTTCCGAAACAATGACAAGAGACGTTTTATTTCCAAAATAAGGCGAACAATCAGAAAAAAATTGTCCGAATGAAAATTCTGAAAGCAAATTAATTTTTTTTTCACGAGCGTGCGACATAATGCTCAATTTTGAAATTTAAAAAATCCGTAACTTTTTTTAAAAGGTATTTCAGAAAAATTTACAAGATACTTTTTCTTCTTCAAATTAGCCAAATAACAAGAAAACAAATTGTCCAAACCACAATTCAACAATTTTTTTATTTGTTTAAACAATTGTTGATAACTTTTAGAGCATGCTATAAAAAATGATGCACATAAATAGTTTTAATTACTTCTAGAATTAATAACAAGACTTCACACAAAGTTTCATGAATGTGCTCTAAGATTTAGAGATCCTACTTTTCTTTACCTCAAAATTAAAGGTTCCAGAGATTAAGTATCACTCATATACTTATCTTTCGTGCGATTAGAATATTCGATAAATTTTGTAGATCATCGGACGCGTCGGGATAAAATTATTTTTCGAAAATTTAGTGCACTTTTCGAGTCAACAACGGTGATCAATGTACATTTTTAGAGAATGCACAAATATTCAAGTACGCGCACTTCAAACAGTTCGACACGCTATTTTTTCTCTCACCAAAAATATATATATGTACATCATCTATCCTGGTGCTGTCATCCATCATTGAAGGGCCAGACGCAACAAGGGGATTTGCTCATTAAAGCGTTTAATTTTTATATCTTTTAAATCACTCTCTTGAAAGCAATACCTCCCAACATCCAAAAAATCCTTTTTTTCAATGAAAATAGAATGTACACTTTGAAGATTATATCAATTTTGAAAAAGTGCTGATCCACTTATCGCATGCGGCCCTTCAATCGTGCTCAGTAATACTCTGCAGGAGTGAGGAAAAAATGCATTGCGTTGAAAAAAAAAAAAAGAAAGAAAAACCGGCACCGTCAAGTACGCGAAAAATCAACCGTGAGCCCAACATTTATCATTACAGGGTCGACGCGGCCAAACACATGTGGCCGGAAGACTTGGAGTACATATACTCGAGCACGCGCGGGCTGAACACGAGCCACGGCTTCGCGGCGGACAGCCGGGCCTTTTTCTTCCAGGAGGTGATCGACTACGGCGGCGAGTCCATCAGGAGCCACGACTACAGCCACCTCGGGGCGGTGACCGAGTTTCGCTACGGCCGTGAGCTTAGCAACGCCATCATCGGGAAGAACCAGCTTAAGGTAGGTTCCGAGCAATTTTAGGTCACGAGGAAAGAGCCATATACATTTTGGTGAAATGAGAAACTTTGTTGCAGAAGTAGATTCATCGCATCGCAAGTTTACGATCTCCGCGAAATGTATTTTGAACCCAAAATTAACGATTATTTTGCGGATATCTTTTTCACGCGACGGAAGCTCGATTCTTTACTCGATCTTACTTTTAGAAATTCTGCTTCTACGTGACATCCAATATTTTCGTACAAATTGAAAAAAAAATGTAGTGAGCAAATTGAACCGATGATGTTTCTACGGTCGTCCTTCATTAGACCCGCCGTCGATTAGAAGGATCATAGCGTTCGAGACGACAAGTGATCTATTAATTTTAGACTCTTAAGCTCCTCTATTTTCCTATTTTTTCTTCAAATAATTCACCAGCGGACTTGAATTTTTATATTTGCCTCGATTCGATCGTCATGTTGACACCCGCGTCTACCAATGTACACATCGTCCATCCTGCACTTTGGCGCAAAGATGTTCCGAGAATTGCACTTTTAACTTGTACTTTCCAGTGGCTCGTGAGCTGGGGCCAGATTTGGGGACTCATGCCGTCCGGGGACGCCCTCGTGTTCGTCGACAACCACGACACGCAGCGCTCCGAGGGCGAGGTGCCGCTCAGCCACCGTCGGCCCCGGCTCTACAAGATGGCCGTGGCCTTCATGCTGGCCCACCCGTACGGCTGGCCCCGGGTCATGAGCTCGTTCGACCTGTCCGGCGCGGCGAGCCCGCCCCCGGCCGGCCCGGAGATCCGCGAGGACGGCAGCTGCGCCGGGCCCTGGATCTGCGAGCACCGCTGGCGCCAGATCTACGGCATGGTTGGCTTTCGCAATCACGTGGGCGCGGACGCGGTTCTCGACGGCTGGTGGGACAACGGGTCGAATCAGATAGGCTTCTGCAGGGCCGACAGGGGCTTCTTTGCCGTGAGTTTGTCGAGCGTCTTTTATTTGGGCGGCTGGATTTATAATTTTTCGGGGAACAAGTTGAATCTTGCTCCATCATTGGCGAACGAGGAGTGGTATTGATCATACATAATAGAATAAATATAAAGAAAGGTCAAATTTTTATCATCGTAATATTATGCTTGTGGCTATTATCGAACGAAGAAACGTCCGTGGCTCTGATTAGAAATATTTGTTGCATTTGTCCTAACGATCATCCTAACTTTTAACAAAGTAACATCATACACACATCATATTTTGCACCAGAAATTTAGATTTAAAATAATATTCCATCGATGATTTGAAGATTTGAAGATCGTTATCGGCGTCCAAATAACCACCATAATGCAGTTTGCTCCATATTTTTCAAGGATACGCGTGATCGATGTTCCGCACAAAGCCAAATAGACCCCCATCTCTGGGCTAATTTTCTTAACTTGTGATTCATCAGATGAACGGAGAGACGCACACCGTGCTCAGCCAGAGGTTGCGCGTATGTCTGGCTCCTGGCACCTACTGCGACGTTATTTCTGGTGAACTGCGCAACGGCCGCTGCACTGGGAAGTCGATCAAAGTCGATCGACACGGCATGGCTCACGTGGAGATTCGGCCGAGCGACGAGGATGGTATCGTCGCCTTCCACGTCGGGGTAAAGACATTCCTGATGCCCTTATTTCATAATAAATGTATGCTGTGACCTGAAAAATGGTGTCACACAGATACACGTGCAGCGTCGGTGATATTTTATTGTTTATTAGTTTCATGCACCGTACGTCGCTTGGAGAGAAAGATAGTGGCAATTTGGTAAAGCGCTATCAGAAGTAGAAAAGTACATACATACCTATTCGGACAAAAATTTAAGTCAACATTTCTGTACGTAAGGATTTATAAACATTTCTGTACGTAAGGATTTATACGTATTATAACAGTTTTTTATTACAAGCGTGTTTGAAAGTGTTAGTATGCAAGTTCAATGATCTAGTATACTTCCACCGACAGCATAAAAGTATTAATATAGTAATATAAGTAAGAGCGTCGACCGCTTGCTTGCCGCTTGCTTGCAGTGTGGTATTTATTGGTATATCGGTGTACGTATACTTCATGAACGCAATAACTATAACAAGTAATGTATCACCTTCTGAGGTAAATATTTGAGCGATAGAAGGTTTATTGATGCACGCAAACGATGTTTGTGAAAATAGATTTTTTTAGCCTTTTGACAGTTTTTTCTGAATTTTTCGATTTAAAAAACTTTCGTATACAAAAAGACAAGATCAATAAATTATTCATTATACTTTCTCAAAGCACTTTTTTCGTATGATTCATCAAATAATGATTTTTTAATCATCAATATTTACGCCAGAAGGTCATAACTTACGTGTATAAATTGTTGTATTTATAAAATATACATACCATTGTTGTATTTATAAAATATACATACCAAAACCACAGTGCATATGTGGGTGACCAACGCTCTTACTAATGATATGAACATTTATGCCGTTGACGGAAATACACGAAATCATAAAACGCATGCATACTTCAGCTTTTAAACATATGTACCTTTCTAATAAAAACTCGATTGGCCGATGCGTATTGAAATATGGCTTTTTGTCCTAATTGGTACTTTTTCGCGATGATACATCTTGACAATTAGCACATCGTATTTTTTGTTGTCATCACTTGTAGTAACTGTCAATCACGCCATTTTTTTACTTAGCTCTGACACGCAACTACTATACTTATTGTAATTTTGCTGATTGTATTTTTATTAGTGACTAGTGAATCTGAGTAAATTTCGATTTCCTTTTTTTCAGGCAAGAGTTTCGTGATGTGTTTCGGACGGAGAAGCTATTCTCCGTTTTAACCAGCAGGAATTGTGTATTTTATCCAAGATAAGCAATTTCGAAATCCAACACAGTATTGATACCTATTAAATAAGTATATTTAATTTTGTACTGTCGTGCTAGTGCACAGTACTTATTCAGACATATGCTGTATGTATAGTAACAACGTTTTCTATATTCATACTATATTATACTGTATCCATATAAGTAAATATAAAAAGCGATATATACTTTTATAATATTGAATAAATTTTATTTCTAAGATAGTAATCAACTGTTATACAACTGGTTTAGTAGAGCATTTTAATTGGGCAGTAGAACTCAAAATGGAAAAAAAAGAAAAAAAAGAAAAAAAATGGATGAACTATACTTATAATGCGAAATGTAACCTGAGATTTCAAGCTTGCAGCCCATGTATTGGATATTTAATAAAAAAAGTATATGATTCCGGTTACAAATGATAGTTTAAATCCAAAAGCTTTCACGCCTAGTCTATTCATAGCGTATGTAAAAATTTTACACGATATACTCAATTTGCTAAAAACTCAATAAAACTTAGGGCATGTCAAAAATTCATCGAATACACGTATATCTAACGTGTACTCTCTAAGTATTCATTAATTAAACCTAAAACGTAAAAGTAGTGAACGCGAACATTAATGTTTTTATAAAAATGTCGAAACTTGAGATATAAGCTTCGAATAGTGCCTCCAAAGTTTGTAAAGAAGCCTTTACGATCGAGTTCCGAATGCTATTTTTCCTACCGAGGATGTACCAGTGCCCGAGGTAGAAGAAAAAAAAATACATGTATGAGCGGTTGATCGTTCTATAAAAATTCAGCGTACGATTTTCGAGAAATTTTACTTCGAATTCGCATGTCTACAGAAATTTTCTTACGATTGTTTGAAAAAACAATGATAATATAAGAAATACTATATGTACAATGATAAAGATATCTTAAACTATTTGTAGTTCGTTTAATTTTTCTAATATTTTGTCAGTTTCGTGATGCAAAATTTGCTATGACGTACCGGTCTTAACTAATGATAACTATTAACAATAATTATAAGAGAAATCAATAATTAATTGTTATTTTGAACAGATTGATAACGACTGGGGGTGCTGAACTATTGTGATTAGTATTTTGATTAAATTCTAGTTGAATATTTCAGAACGTGCGTCAGGCTATTTTTTTTTCGTATCTTTTTTTTCATTCGTAGGCGTAGGATCATACATCGTACACTGATACAACTGACTATATATATATATATATATTGGACCGAGAGTATGAATATCCATCAGTTATACTTATTGTTGTAAAAGAAAATAAGATCGAAATTTTCATACTGAATATGTTGATATCAAGCTGTAAGTGACTTATTAAATTACATATAAAATTTTGTCTGAGAATATGTACGGTCCATAAAAATGCTCTTTCGTATTTTCACAGTTTGGTCTTGGAGGTTTGACAGCTTATTGAAAATTCAAAAATATTTTAAGTTTTTTCCGAAGTAATTAGTAGTTTTCGTACGAGATTGGAAAGGCTTTAATTTGCGAGCCGAGAAGTTTACGGCACGAGCCGTAGACGAGGGCCGTAACGAGGTTCGTAAAGAAGCCTTTACGATCGAGTTACGAAAGCTATTTTTCCTACTGAGGGTGTGCCAGGGTTGCAAAAGTGCAAATTTGTCTACCTCGGGCCTTCAGGATTCGCCACTCATGTGCACCTGACCAGGGCGGTCCCAATGTAACGGTCCTGGAGAGATGCACATTTGTGACGAAAACTACTATATCTGAATCCCACTAAAAGGCATTAATACACATACAATATTGTAATAAAAGTTGTGCAGAATTCTCGCGGGGGAGGAAAAATTACCGTTTGCTAAATTTCAATGAAATATTACCTCAAAATATAATGATTAAGAAAAACAAACGTTTCTAAAATGAAATTCAAATAAATCTCTTATTACAGCACTGTGTCTGCAAGTGTCTTGCCTCAACGACGATACCCAGGCATGCAATACTAAATGCAAATTAGAAGGAAAAAAGGGTAAATGTTACATATCAGATTCGTTTTACCAAGATAATACTGGCAATAGAAAAGGGCGCATTCCCCAGTGTGAGTGCTTTGATGAGTGCACTTGCTGATTAGTTTGAATACTGAAATGATTTTGTTTTAAATTACTGTAACAGGATAACTTATTCAACACTTAAATAAACCATAAAATGTAATCAATCATGATATGAAATTTCTATTCTTTCTGATGCATTGCAAACCTTATCCAGCTGTAGCATACCGCTATGTTGGTGTACTGTAGACGAAGTAGTGTTTAAAGCGACCAAAAAGAAAATGCTATTAAGAAAACGCAGTGGAAAATATATCTGTATCTATTAATCATAAATAATTTGAAAATAAAATAGCAAAAAAGTCTTGCTTAGCAAGATGAGATTGAAATAATGCAATGGTACTTCTAGTTAAACTTGATGGAAGTTGAAGGAATTGATGGAAGTAAAGATAACTGAAATCATGATTAAAGGGCATTTGATTTTCTTTGTGTAGTTTTTAACAAATTTATTTCAACAGAAACAATGCACTAGCTGTTTGTTGTTCATTTTACATTTGATAATATACACAGTACTATAGGTGTCCGTATATAATTGTATGAATTCGACTCTGCGAGCCTGTAATAAGAACGAAACATAAAAAGGGTCGAGGTCCCATCACCGTCGCTGACAACCCTATACCCATTCCCCGTCGGTCCCCGACGATCGACGACCCGCGATGGGAAATATTATAATGCGCGTCACAACAATCGGATCAGTTCAATAAGTTATATATGTACACGTTATACGCCGCACAGTGTTCCGGATCGGGAATTTTTTTACGAAATAAAATATCTCCTGTAAGGATTAACCAATTTTCATGATTTTTTTTTTAAATAAATGCTTATTAAATGCAATTTTGAGGAAAAATAGTACCGACGCATGAAAAAAAAAATCTAACCCCTAAACTGTCGGTAAACTTACATAAGTTTTATGAAATTAGCAGTTAACACTTTCTCTAATCGACTATTCGAGGATGTTTAGCTACAAGAAACAATCAATTTTGATTTTTCAATGGATTCTTAAGTTATTTAAAGTCACCTTAAGGAAATCCAAAATGGCGGATTCAAAATGGCGGACGACAATTTGTAAAAAAATTAATTTTTTTCTTGAAAACGAGTGTACACAGGGGCTTATTTTATCACTTATGACGGCTATTGTGCCAGACTTTCAAAAATCAAAATGGCTGACATCAAATGGGTAAATACATCTTACTTGTATGCATCTTACTTGTATGCAAACGAATTTATTGAGGGGTTTTAGTGTACTCATAATATTTTTGGTGCAAAACTTCGAAAATTAAAAATGACAGATCCGAAGAGGCCAACAGCTAATTGGAAAATGTTTTTTTTTCCCCCTCAAAAGTATGTATACTAGAAATGAAGATGTGACACTGATATCAATTATGATTTCTGATAAAAAAATTAAAAATTACAGATCTTCAATAAAATAAATATCACCAAGACCAATTATCCGATCAAAAAAAATTTCTTTTTACCACAGCTTCTTTTATGCAGTATTAAGTATGGATGTTTGCGATGCAAGCAAAAAATCGTAACCTCTAAATCTTCGGTGAACTTCAAATTTCGATGAGTTTGTAACTTAAATTTTCTAATACCGACCATTTAAAAATATTCAGCCACAGAAAAGGATGGATATATGTTTTGCAATGTTTTTTCAAGCAATTGATGTCAGTTGATACAATAACAAAATGGCTTATCCAAAATGCTGTATATATTTGTAAAAAATATACTTTTTACTTAAGAGCACTTATACACCAAGGGGTACTACATGTGACTGATAACAAATTTAATTGTAAATTTAAAAAACTGATCATAGTAAAATGGTTATAAAATTATAACGCGTTCATAAAAGACTGTAAACATATATGATGCGAATGCACTGTTACAGAAAAGTTAAGCGTTTGAATAACAATGTGTCAACAAAACTGCTATTAGTGTAGTAGGTAATGAGGTTACAACCTATAGTATGGTATGCTATAAGTAAGTATGATTATATCATATAATTTATATGTATGATTATGAGTATGGATAGTAACTACTCCAAAAAACATTCAATGTGAATAAATTGAAATCGATTCAGTAAATAGCTGTAATAAAATACTCAAAACTTAGTTATTTCCAAAAAATCCATATATGGATATTAGTTTATTTGATGGATTGTTTATTAACTGATGCAAACAATTATTGCTTTAATTTTGACAGACTTTGTATGAAATACGATTAGAAAAACACCATGTTAAACATAATTTTAATTAAATTAATTTTTTATTAACAATATTATAGTATCTGCATTATTCTGCACAATAAAAATACTAAGAGAAATAATGATACTGGAGATGATGATAAAACCAATATGGTAGGGTTGAATAATTTAATAGTGATAGCTATTCTGTGAACTGCGCAACGGCCGCTGCACTGGGAAGTCTATCAAAGTCGATCGACACGGCATAGCTGACGTGGAGATTCGGCCGAGCGACGAGGATGGTATCGTCGCCTTCCACGTCAGGGTAAAGACATTATTCTTTTTTTTCGGCTCGATTCCTCTTTCCTGATGACATTATTTTATAATAAATGCATAGTGTGACCTAAACGGTCAGTACGATTCGAAAATTCAGCACAGATGACGTATAGCCAAGCGAAAAATAGTGTCGCACTGATACACGTGTAACGTCGGTGATATTTTATTGTTTATTAGTTTCATGCACCGTACGTCGCTTGGAGAGAAATAGTGGCAATTTAGTAAAGCGCTATCAAAAATAGAAAAGTACATACCTATTCGGACAAAAATCAAAATATATCTTTTGTTGTCATTACTTGTAATAACTGTCAATTACTCCATTTTTTTGCTGAGCTCTGAAACGCAATATCTATACTTATTTGACAGTACTTTGATTAGTGATTACTGAATCTGAGTAAATTTCTTTTTTTTTTTTTTTTTTTTTTTTTTTTTTTTTTTTTTTTTTTTTTTTTTTTTTTTTTACAACCATTGTTGTATTACGCCATACGGTACATAGCACGATTTTATTAATCGGTTTTTTATCGGTAGGTAGGAACAGTGGGTTAGGTAGAAGAACGATTTCCACCCTGGGAAAAAACTTTTTAATTTTTGAAAAAATCTTTGCCCAGAGTGGGAATCGAACCCGGCCTTGAAGATCAGCAGGCAGACATGCACTCTACCTACTGAGCCATCACGCGGCTTCCTGAGTAAATTTCGATTTCCTTTTTTCAGGCAAGAGTTTCGTGACGTGTTTCGGGCGGACAAACTATTCGGCATTTTAACCAGCAGGAATCATGTATTTTATCTAAGATAAGCAATTTCGAAATCCAACGCAGTATTGATACCTAGTATAATTAATTTTGTACTGTCGTGCTGGTGCTCAGTACTTATACAGACCTATGCTGTATGTATATAGTGACAACCTTTTCTATACTCATGCTATATTATACTGTATGTATCCATATAAGTGAATATAAAAAGCGAAATGTATTTTTATAATATTGAATAAAATTTTATTTCTAAGATTGTATCAACTGTTAAACAACTGGTTTAGTAGATTATCTTAATTGGGCAGTAGAACTCAAAAGGGAAAAAAAATAAAAAAAATGGTTGAACTATACTTATAATGCGAAATTTAACCTGAGATTTCAAGCTTGCAGCCCATGTATTGGGTATTTAATAAAAAAGTATATGTTTCCGGTTACAAAAACACAGTTTAAATTCAAAAGCTTTCACGCCTAGTCTATTCGTAGCGTATGTACGATATACTCTGTCAAATTGCTAAACTATTTGTATTTTTTTTTTATTTTTCTAATATATTTATCAGTTGCGTGATGCAAAATTTGCTATGACGTACCGGACTTAACAAATGATAACTATTAACAATAATTATAAGAGAAATCAATAATTAATTGTTATTTTGAACAGATTGATAACGTCTGGGGATGCTGAACTATTGTGATTAGTATTTTGATTGAATTCCAGTTTAATATTTCAGAGCATGCATCAGGCATTTTTTTCGTATCTTTTTTTTCTATTCGTAGGCGTAGGATCATACATCGTACACTGATACAACTGACTATATTTATATATATATATATATTGGACCGAGAGTATGAATATCCATCAGTTATACTTATTGTTGTAAAAGAAAATAAGATCGAATTACAACCTATACACATATAACATATATTTAATAAGCATACAATGGCTGCGACGTCGAAAGTTTACACCATCTTAGTTTTCATTTTCATACTGAATATGCTGATATCAAGCTGTGAGTAACTTTTTGAATAACATAAAAAATTTTGCCTGTAAATGTACGGGCCATTAAAATAGTCTTTCTTACTTTTATAGTTAGATCTTTAGCTTATTGAATATTAAAAAAAACACCTAAGTTTTTTTCGAAGAAAATTTTATTATCTGTGTCCTACTAAAAGGCATTAATACACAAAAAATATCGTAATAAAAGTTGTGCGGAATTCTCACGGGGGGAAGGAAAATGACCGTTCATTAAATTTCATTGAAATATCACCTCAAAATATAATGATCAAGTAAACAAACGCCTCTAAAATAAAATATGAATAAATCTCTTATTACAGCACTGTGTCTGCAAGTGTCTTGCCTCAACGACCTTACCAAAGCATGCAATGCTAAATGCAAATTAGAAGAAAAAAAGGGCATATGTTACGTAGCAGATTCGTTTTACCTGGATATTACTGGCAGTATGAAAGCCCGCATTCCCTATTGCGAGTGCTTTGATGAATGCATCAATTGCTGATTAGTTTGAACAGTAAAATGATTTTTGTTTTATACAGTAACATTTCATGATAACTTATTTAACAATCGAATAAACCATAAAATTAATCAATCTTGATATGAAATTTTTTCTTCCTGATGCATTGCAAACCTTATCCAGCTGTAGCATACCGCTATGTCGGTGTACTGTAGGTTGCTGATTAGTTTGAACAGTAAAATGATTTTTGTTTTATACAGTAACATTTCATGATAACTTATTTAACAATCGAATAAGCCATAAAATTAATCAATCTTGATATGAAATTTTTTCTTTCTGATGCATTGAAAACCTTATCCAGCTGTAGCATACCGCTATGTCGGTGTACTGTAGGCGAAGTAGTGTTTAAAGCGACCAAAAAGGAAATGCTATTAAGAAAACACAGTGGAAAATATATCTGTATCTATTAATCGTAAATAATTTGAAAAAAATAGCAAAAAAGTCTTGCTTAGCAAGATGAGATTGAAATAATGCAATGGTACTTCGAGTTAAACTTGATGGAAGTTGAAGGAATTGATGGAAGTAAAGATAACTGAAATCATGATTAAAGGGCATTTAATTTTCTTTGTGTAGTTTTTAACAAATTTATTTCAACAGAAACAATGCACTAGCTGTTTGTTGTTCATTTTCCATTTAATAATATACACAGTACGATAGGTGTCCGTATATAATTGTATGAATTCGACTCTACGAGCCTGTAATAAGAACGAAACAAAAAAAGGGGGACACCTACGAAACAACCGTCAATCAACTACATAGTTTTATCATGACATTATTAAATCGCGTCAGATGTAGCAAAAATTCATTAGAAGCGCTTGATAGTATCACAAAAAAATTTTTAATTTTTTCCATCAACGCATCCGAGGATTAATGTAAATAGTTCCATAAATATATTCTTTTTTTTAATCATACAACGCGAAAATCGGCAGTTGAGAAGTCGTAATATTATTAAAAGTAACCGCTGTCTCTTCTCTTTACAAACACTGTATAAATAAATGCCTCCACGCGCTCTGCAAACACAATCATACTTTAATTGTCTTTTAGCACTCACGCACGATCACGCGCATACATACGAAAGATTGACCTAATCTCACGATGAAACCCAGGCACATGAGTATCAAATAAAATATTTTCAAAATGTATGTACAACTAAAAATACTGCTCGTTCGTAATCAAGTAGTAGTGTCTTTTTACATATTTGTTCTATTTCAATAAAAATAGAGTCTTCTTTTACTACAACCCGTTTTTCAAAAATACATGTTGTACATTCACTCATGCGCAAAATATAAATTTCATCCAAGCAGTGAAATATATAATAATAATAATAATAATAATAATAATAATAATAATAATTCCAAACGATTCGCATAAACACTTGTTCAAGCTGAACACTATAAAATTGCACGACTCACACATGTAAGTAGTGAATGGGAAAAAAAAAGTGATAATGTAAGAAATAAATTTAATACATGAATAATAACGTTTGGAAAAACGTCCTTTAAATACATTATTGTTCGTTGCCCAAGTCGACATCGTTGTTCAAAGTTCTACATAATATATGTACAGCACAGTTATTGTGAATTAAGTAACAGTTGGAGCCAGCAGGTCGGTGTTCGCATACACAAGTGTAAGTGTATAAGGTATGTACATACATTGGTTTCTCAATCACCTGAAAACGATAGTCAAACAGCTATAGAGGACTCGAGTAAGTCCTTCCTTCGATGAGACCCCGATCATCGCACTATTATCTATATTTTGTATAGAATCACGCGATGGCAGTTTTTATTGCACATTATTGATGCATAACACACATCTGCACGAAAATCACTCTTTCTCGTTCGTTCGCGTTCTGAATGATGTGTACGTTATAAGTACTCGTACAATGTAAATATAAATCAATAAATCGTCCTATTGTCATCGTGCACCTTCGTTTTCGCCGTGATCGCCCTCTGCAATCATGTGCCCAGTAAATATACTTGTATTTTTTTATATATATATAACGCAATGAAATACCCTAAAACAAAGCATACGCTGCACATGACGATGATAATCGTATAAAGGCGTGAGTTAAGTATCTCGTTTGTACATGCAGCAAGTGTAATAAGTTCGGAGCATCATCAGCAGCACCCCTCGTACGACGGGACGAGCGCGCACGAATAAAAGTTCCCGGATCGTTCGCAACGATATGGTTGTACCTGTCGTTATCATTTGTTGACGGAGGTCTGCTGCTGCTGCGCGTGGGCGGCCGCCGCGGCGGCAGCGGCAACGGCCGCGGCGGCGCTCAAGGCCGGCGACAGGGGCGTCCGGTGGCAGTGGGCGCAGTGCAGGCAGACGGTGCAGGCGCCGAGCTTGCGGGCGAGGATGGCGCGGAGCTTGAGCGCGGGTCCGAGCTTCATGGCCATCGGGCCGGTGAGGTGTTCCTCCGAGAGCAGGGGCAGCGCCGCGCCGTCGATCCTGTGCTCCCGGAAACTCTGGAAGCAGCGGAAGGGAAGGGGCTGTGAGCGCGTGGTTTTTTTCGTTTGTCGCCCCGTCGTCAGTTGGGGCGTTGTTTAAAAGTAAGCGAAGGGGTGAATTCGTTATGTGTACAGGGGTCATTTCACGAATAACGGACATCTCGCTATGTAAAATAGGATTTTCAAAATTTAGGGTTTGGGATCATTTTTTTGTTATTTTTTCTACGTTATGTGAGGTCAAAACTAGGCCTGGCTCTGTTGTCACGTTTAAACAATACGTTTTAATTTAAATGGGATTTTTTTTTTTAATTCAAAAAAAGCATGACCGTAATGGTACTTTTTTGGCAATTCTGAAGCCCCAAATCAGAATTTTTTAACGATATTTTGTTTGGTGCATACGCACACCAGATTTAGGGGCATTACGGTAATGACCGCTTATTTTAGTCAGCAGAACGGCCTGTATTCACGATGACACTACGACTAGCCGCATTCGAATTTTTAGTCAAAAGAAAATGGTGGATATGCTTTTTCGCTCTACTATACAAAATGATCAAATTCATATGTCAAAGAATGGATTACTTGGCCTTATCATTTGCCTCGCGCCATTGATAAGTGTCAAAACTAGTACACTGTCAAACATTTTTTTTATCCACCTGAAGTACAAAAAAGGAAGTACAACACATAGGCAGTATAAGCCGCTAAAAGCGAAAATTTTAAATGCTTCGTCTTACGTTAATGACATTTTCGCCTGTTTTTTTCATCTTACGGCCATATCAAATATTTTTTCGACTTTATTTCAAACGAAGTACCAAGAAAAAATTAGTCTTTAAAAAAATTCTTGGCTTGAAATAAGAAAATGAGTTGTTTATAACCATAGGTTTGATGAAATATCGCAGTTTTTGTGTAATGGCCCACATTAAGTTTCGAGTGTTCGCAATGATGTTACATTGGTTGTAAATTATTCGTCAATGTTTATTATTTTATTTATGCACATAACGTATAATAAAATAACCAAACAATATTATTAATAATATACACAACTTATTATTTTATTACATCATGCACGTATACGTTATTAATACCTACTCAATTCAAGTTTCAAGTGTAAGATAAGTCTATACTCACGAAACATCAGCTTGTTATTTCTTACTCCGTTGTTGATCGCTCACTGCTCCGAATAATACGTGTTCCTTCGACAAATGACTAAGTATACATCATACTGTGAGCTTAGTCAGCTGAGTGAGTCAGTGGTCAGTGACCTAGCTGATCTGCGCACTCTGTACTGCGCAATGAGCTGAGCGGCTCACCTGATGTTTTGTTAACAATGTGATCTAGTCATTCGTCGAGTGAACACGTATTCTACGGAGCAGTGAGCGATCAACAACACTTGGACAGAAGGACATTATATTTCGTGAGTAGATTTATCTTTCAGTTGATACTTAAACAGAGTAGTTTTTGTTGTAGAGTAGTTAATGGTAGTAATAACGTATACGTTTTTATGTAATTATACATATAATATAATAAGCAACACAATGATAATGTATGCATTATGCATAGTAAATTCAATAATTCTACTACATAATATATTAATGAGTCATTGTACGGAAAACGGGATATTTTGGTGTGTGAAATAGAATTTTCAAAATTCATTGTTTCAAATTTTTTTTTTTGTAATTCAAAAAGCATTACCGTACTGACGGGTCTGAAAATTAGTTGACACACACTTAGGTAGAGAAAATGAGTTTACACTGTTTTTAAAAAGTTTTGACTCAAAATAATAATAAAATGCGTTGTTTATAAACATAGGCTTCTTGAAGTATCGCAGTTTTTGTGAAATAATCCATGTTTACATTTAATGGCTGGTGAGATACAGGTGGTGATACAGAATAATTAGAGGTATTTATCATCGATTTCTTGGTTATTTTCGGATGTACCCAATACAGTCATGTATTTTATTTAAACGATTTCATCGCAGGGTCATCGTGTTTGAGAAACGAAACAAGCCTCGCTGTATCGAATACGAGAAAAAAAAAATCAAAGTAAAATTATAGCATAAAAAATTTAAGAGTGGAATTATCTTCTTCGACCCCCCAATTCCGAAGATATTTTACAGTAAATTTCAACAATTCGTCGCTCTATTCGTTTCTATCAAACGAGGCTCCTTTCGGTTCGAAGAACGTGGGAAATTTGATGGACTTGCTCGAGTACACAGCGCTCGCGTTTGAAAACGTTCGTGGTCCCATCGCCGTCGCTGACAACCCCCCAATACCCATTCCCCAGCGGTCCCCGACGATCGACGACCCGCGATGGGAAATATTATAATACGCGTCACAACAATCGGAGCAGTTCAATAAGTTGTATATGTACACGTTAGGTAAGTATACGCAGCCGAGGAAGGAGCATCATCAGAAGCCAGCTCTTGGCCGACCGCGAATTCCTGTCCTCCGCTCTCGCTCGGAGCGCTGATGGCTGCACATAGGCATAAGATACATACACATCAGCTGCACCTGTCGTCGATGCATGGACGTGGGAAAAAGTCTTTAGCGTCGAGAAATTTTTCGCTGGCGCCCAATTCGATTGTTCATACAACCGAGCTCAACATACAACCGCAGTTTTTGCGTCGTCGAATCAATGGGTGAACAATGATCTTCTTCGCAACTCCAAGGAGTATAACTTATAGTATAGCGATTTTCTTGCCGATTTCCGGCAGCGCGCGCAAACGAACGGTAAATCCGGCCGAAGAGTACACACCAAACCAGAAAATAAAGTTGAGCTTCGATTCGAACGACTGTTGTCCTGTATATTAACAAAAAAACCCAGAGACAAGTACAGGTAATGTATATATAATATATCACGGTGGAGCATAAAAATCACGGGAGGAAGAGGCGAATAATCCAGAGCTCTCGCGGTAGCCTATACTACAGCGGGGAAGGAATGAGGCTCGACCAGATAGGGAGAGAGAGGAAGAGCTGCAACCGCAGCCAAGACTGTCCGATGACCTCGCACGCGTCCTCTCCTCTGCTGCTGCTGCTGCCACGCCCTGCTGCTGCCGCGTTCGCGTGTGCTGGTTCTCCTATACTACTACTACTACCGATCGCTCGTAACCCCTTTCTGCAACAACTACCGTATTATATACACTCTGGGTTGCATGCGCGCGCGGTGTAGCCTATGTTACGCCTAGGCTGCAGTAGTAATATATAGATATTACGCCCATAAGCCGTCGTTGCCTCCGTATATATAATACCTGCAGCCTACTGTATCATATATAATATATTTGTTATACGGAGGCCGCGCTGTGCGCTGCAGCATCTCTCTCTCCCTCTCTCGGGAGGCGAGATCAAATTTTAAAGAAAATAAACAAGATCGCGGAGCCACCGCGAGGATATATAGTCGAGGGGGGGGGGGGGCGAAGGAGCAGGGAAGGAAGCTGCAGCATAATAATAATAATAATAATAATGTGTACGAAAGCAGAACGGGAGAGAAGGATAAAGCGTGGAGAGAGAGAGAGAGAGGGCGGCTGGCGGCGGCGGCGCACGTGTCGAATTGCAGGGAGAATTTATGGCCCTGGCTACTTGGCCTAATGACAAGTTATTGTTGCAGTTGTGTTCCGCGCGCGTTTTTGCGGGACACACCGGCCGCTGAGGACGATTTTTCGCGTCCGTATATGCTTGGCGCGCGATGACAAACGGCGCGCAAACTATCATCGTGTGCTGCACTGGGTTGATTTAGGCTTTCTTCGGAAAATCGGTGTCGGTTTCCAGCCCGAGAAGTCACGAGTGTGATACCGTGCACGAGTCGGGTTGGCAACGAGTGCGCAAGAGCGTCGAATTGATCGAAGCGCGCGCGCAAGTGCTTGTCCGCGTAAAAAAGTCGAGTCCACAGGGACGAAGAGCGGGCGGGCCGAGCGGCAAGACCTCCGCGATGTCGTCGTTTTATCAGAGTGGAAATCTGCGTCGCTCGGAAGAAAGAGATGTGTATGCACTTGAGAGGAGGAGGAAGAAGCAGAGAGAGAGAGAGAGAGAGGATGGAGGGAGTTCGCGAGGGTATACATCGCTCGCTCTCCTGCGGCGGCCGGGAGTTCGTCCGATATATACATACATGCATGCATGCACGGGGAAGATACAAGATACTGCCACTTGTTACACGCTGTTCGCCACCAGAAGAAAACTCAAGCCGACATTCTTCCACCGCGCGGCCGGCTCCGTGTGGTATTGTATTATATGTACATAAGATCCACGCATTACAATACACGGCGTGCAGCACGGATCCTTTGTTGCTTTGCGCCTTTAACCCTCGGGGATGCTTCTTTGTACACACACACGTGTACCTATATACGTATCTCGATCGCTGGCGCGATTTATTCGTGCGCGTGCTCGGCGAATATATTGCGGGGCGAAAGACCGAATCGGGCAGTTTCGTGGTGGGTTTTCCGGGTTTTGGGGGGGAAAAATTCGCCCGAGAGAAAGCGATGCGCCAAAGTACAAAGTTTCACGGCAATCTATAAATATATCTTCCCCGAGGCACATTCGCATGGGCATTACAAATGTATCAACTATGGCATTTGAGCCAAATTCCATCGCGAAGCCATCATCACCCAAGCGACGATCGGGATTCGGAAAGGAAACGCGATCGCAACATCAGGATCGGTGTTCCCGCATCGACAAATAAACAAACGACCCGATGAATAATTCATCGGACGAAAAATAAACTCGATGTTCGCGCGCGCTCGGCAAGAACCGACGTCGATGTTTATTATCGGGGCGCGCGGTTACATCGGCCATCGGTTATCGATTATTACACATTATACGCGTATACAAACATACGCATACTGTGTCCCCGTCACTCCGACCGAGAGGAGCGAGGGCAGCTCTTGCGCGCGGCTCTTGTGCATATAAATTGTTTAATGCATGCAATTTTCGTGCATCAAGTGCGAGTACGTGCGGTATAATATACGAAGCGCGCCCGTGTTCGCGTAACTACTTGTATAATGAGTATATGTATACGTACGCGCCGTCCGGTACGACATGGGCCCGTCCCGTGTCCACACCGCGCGGGGTATGTAACTACACTACCAGATGTGGCCGAGGTATGTATGCCATATGCCTTAACATGCAGTAATACGAAAGCAACACGACTCTCGTTTCCGTCTTCCTTTTTAATTTTTCTCTTTTCCCCGTACATCTCATTAGGCGCGCGGTGTATATATAATAAACGATACGCTCATCCATCCCTCGGCCCGACGCGTTTTTTTCTCCCCTTACCGATTCACTCGATCATACCACTTTTGGTTCCTCGATTCGGTTGGACAGCCATCCTTCGCGGCCATCGTCATCGTTAGTGATGAACAATTCGCCAGAGTATCCTTTCGCAACCGATTTATTGATAACGATCGAAAAGTTGGCCCTTTCATATGATGCGCGTCATTAGAAAACGAAGGATCAAGGACAAACTTGAAAGATCGAGCACAAGAGTCGTCCGTGGAAAAGTATCACCACCAAGTCAGGAGGAGAAAGAGCGCAAAAAGGGACACCAAAGTGCAGATGCTGCTGCAGTTAGCAGTGTACAATAATAATCCCGATCAGCGGTGAGTACAGTAAGTGCGATAGCAGGCAAGTAAGTGCGAGTACGTTTTGCAGCATCGGGAGCGAGGAGCAATATACTTAACAAGTATACCTCGCCCCGCCCCCCCCCCCCCCCCCCCCCCCATAAGTGTCCGCCCACAGCAGCTTCCCGAATCGCGCACGCGTCAGCACACCATCCCATACAGGTATACGCGTATATTAAATAGGCCCCCTTCCGCGCCGATCAGGCAGGTATATATACGTATACACCTTATACACCGGCATCATATATAATTAAGAAGTAAATTACAAGTTTGGCTATCGGATCGGCTGTTCTCGGGCTGCCGTTTATGCGTCGTTCGGTTTCGCCGTGGAAGCTCGTACCTTATACATGTACCGATCGGGCTCACCTTCGTCGTCCTCGTCATTATCATGCATGATTGTGATTATTATTATTATCATTATATCACTTCAGGTGCACATCATCCCATGTGTATAAGGAGTACGCGGTGGATATGATCGGCGCGTCGATGCAACGTATTGTACGAGGAAATCGGTATTGTCCCATCGGATTTGATGTTGCTGCTGCTCCGAACAAAACAGGAATAATAACGAAAATCGGTTGCTCACGGGAAACAATGTAGCAAGTATATACCGCGAGAATCGAGTATAAAGTATAATAACCTGCCCTCGGGCTGCGAGTGCCCGAAGGGTAAGGAATAAGAAAGTACCCGCGGAAGATGCCCCACGCGCGCACGTATATACGTATACACCTACCGATTAAACGCGCGTGCAAGCATATAATACTATAATGTGTTATCGGCAAGACGTGAGACACGCGGCCGATATATCGCGCGTGCAGCCCCGGGGGTAAGACTCGCTCACTTATACTTGCATCGTACACGCGCAGCAGGCCGCGCTCGCAGTGTGCGGATTAGCCGCCGGCGCGCGCGCGCGAAACGTATCGCGGTCTGCAGATATAGCGCACGTTGTACCCCGAACCTGAACCCCAATCCCCCGCGCAAACACAAATACCCGAACGAAAACGCACGCGCGCCCTGCAGGGCCCCCGCTCTCGCTCGATACCCGCGCACGCATACATCACGCTCACTTTTACTTACCTTTACCCTGATGCACAATTATTATACGAGGGGCTGCACGCACGCGCTTCGTTGCAGCCGCGGCACGCAAATGCCGTACACACCCGGTATTATTGTACAGCTCGCTCGCGCGCATTAACGGCGGACGCGTGCGGGGCCCGATGCGCGCTCCCGTACAAGACTTTGCTCGCGGCGCATGGGCCAATTAATATACGTGTATACGTGTGCGCATCACTACGAGCAGCGCGCGCACGCACCGTAACGTCCGACCTCTCCTCGCTCGGTTCACGCCCCGGCGCACGACCGCCTGCGATTACTCGTGATATCATGATCATCGTTCACGATCAATACATCGGCTTTTATCACGCAAACCAATACACGCACGATGGATCGTACAGATTTATGAATAATCTCTGCACGCGATGACCTTCTCCGCTGCAGCTGACGACGAATGTGGGCATTGTGGGCACGACCATTGGGTACATCATTTATTTACGACGTACGGCCGCGGATTATTGTGCCATCGCCGTTACTGCGGCCATCGGGAGGAATATCCAAGGTACGAGATGAACCGTGATTGCGGACGAGCGTGGGGGGGTACGTAAGTATACGCGGACCATTAGGCCGGCTGATGCCATGGAGCCACCATCACCGCTACTCCGGTGCATGCGCTTAATATATACCGATCGCCGGAAGATTAAGCCGCTCGCTCGAGTCGCCGTCGTGTGCAAATTATGCGCGCGCGCGCGCTTATTGTTCGTCTTGCTCGCATTCCATCAGCGGGTGCGGGTGGGTGACCCGTCCTCGATACGCATCAATCGATGCGCCGCACCGCACGTCGTAAGTTATGATACATAGTAATAATAATACACGCATAGTCCCCCTCTCTCTCTCTCTCTCTAAGGCAAATCCCGATCCGCTCCTCCCTCCCGTTGATTACGCCGTAGCAGATGTTTTTCCGCTCCACCGAACGATACGAGTGTGCATCAAGAGCGGATCGCATACCGATGTACACCTACGATACACGCGATGCGACTCTGCTGCAGAGCTCTCCTCGATGATGATGATGATGATGATAATACGATACCATCGTCCCCGTACACGGGTCATCGTGTACATTATGTATATACATACCTGCCGCACGCAGATCAGCGACGACAGCGATTCTGTCGACCGATTTCGTCCAGCGATACGGGAAAAGAGTGCCCCGTTCTATGATATTAGGCGCGACGCGTATACGGCTCGCGGTAAAGGTAAAAAAGTAACGTCGGAAATTCGAGGACGAGGCGTACGCCGCCCCGCGGGAGGAGGGGCGAGGCGGGGAAGAAGTTGGGAGCCGAGAGCCATACCGGGAGGACGCGCTCCCTCTGTATATAATCAGCGCGCGGACGGGACTCGGGCGTTACGTATATATACCTGTACGTGTGCATAATACTACGGCGCACGTACAGCAGACACACACGCGCGCGCCGGGCGGCAGAAAATGCAGCGCGAGGAGGAGAGGCCGAGCGGCGATCCTGGCAGGACCTTCGTTCGCCTGCCATCTGCGTAATTGTCCCCGCCGGCAGCATCATCTCCCCGTCCCCCTGTACCACGGATGCTCCGAACCCAATAGCCCCCGATGCTGCAACCTCTCTCTCTCCCCGGCCTCTATACCACCCTGTGCTCCCCTTTCGTCCTTCCTTTTATCCCCCCCGCCCCCCCCCCCCCCCCCCCCCCCCCCCCCCTCCCCTCCCCTTCTCCTCGGCACTTTTCATTTTTTGCCGCTGCCGCTCTCGTATTATAATATATTCTTGCACTCGTCTTTCGACAAAAGTTGGATCGGTATTTTTCATACGTACCAGTTTCGCCGTGTACCGGACGATCCGCGCTTTCTCACGATACTGTTGCTTCTTCCTTCTCGGTTTCTCCATCGGGCGTTCGATACAAGTCGGCGTTTTACGAGCGCGCCCGGCGTAAAGCGATGTTTTATTCACCGAGCAAGCCCCGCAGATTTGGATCGGACTCTTTCCAAGCCGAAAAGCTCGCGCTCCTTGCCCATCATCGGCAACAATATTACATAAGCTATACAGCTGGAACAACCGACGCCGCGGATATTGAGCTCGGACGTTCTGCACTAGGTGCAAGTGTATACATGATAATAATACTCGAGGCTATTCTGCACACACACACACACTCACGTGCGGTGTATAATATGCATATGTACCTGGGTATGAGAGCCCCCCCCCCCCCCCCCCCCCTCCCGGACCCCGAGCCGCCCCCGCGGCTCACCCCCCCCCCCACCACACCCCAATTCCTAGCTCTCCTCTCGCATGCATATTATACACCCTACACGTATATAGGGGGGCGTGCGCGGCAGCGTCGTAAGTATCCTTCGACCGGACCGACCGTAATTTCAACCTTCGCCTTTTAAATGTTTAGTCGCGCGCCTCGCCCCCTCCCCGTCGCCCGGCCGCGTTTTGAGTGCCTGCTCTTTTTCTGCAGCGATTCCCTCCCTCGGGGCGTTCTCGATTTTTTAGCCACCACCCCCCCCCTCATGCGCACACGTATAGATACGTATATGTATATGTGTATTATACGCAGGTGCACCTTTTCGAAACGAAATACTCGAAACGCAAAGCGGCCCGTTTCGGGGGACGGGGTTTCGAAAAAATGTTAATACCCCACTCGTGCATCACCATCATCATTACCACTTCTACCGCGATGCCAGCATCAGCCGCGGATATAAATATATGCAAATGCGTAGGCTGGCAAGGATCGTTAAGTGGAGCGCGCGTGTCAACGCTCCCAAACTCGGCAGCGGTTATACTGCGCACGCTTATAAAGCACCGGGGAGCCGGGATGTATATCTGCACGAGGTCGTGATCGAGCGGGGGCCGTTGCGAGAGAGCGCGAATCTTTCATCTGCGCGTCGTGAGCGCTACCAATGTATACACATGAGCCGAGGAGAGCCGCGGGAGCAATAAATCTGCCGATTCTCGCGATCGGTTGCGTCGCCCCCCCCCCCCTCCCCCCCGACAACTGGATCAGCTCCCACGCTTACCCCTGGCTCCCGGCAGATGCGCCTATCGGTTTATACACGGACGGCCGATCGTTGTTTACATCAGGGGGGCCTTGGCACGAAGAGAGAGGAGCTGATGATATGCAATAGGTATACCTGCGCGTACTCGGAGCAGATGTCGATCGAGGAGACGAACGAGGCGACCTCCTCGACGCTCCAGCGCCCGACCGTCTGGCCGTCGCCGCAGGGCGCGTGGCCGCATAGGGACGGACAGCGCGTCGGCGGTGGGGTTCCCGGGCCGCGGGCCGCCGATACGGCCGTTGGTATCGTCGGGGCCGTTGCTGCTGCCGTCGTCGTCGCCTGCGTCGTCGTCGTCGTCATCGTCGTCGTTGAAGTTCCCTGGCCGGGCGCGGGACTCGTCGTCGTCGTCGTAGTCGCCACCGCGACAGCCCCGGCAGCGACCAGCGCCGTGGCCGACAGGTGGACCAGCTTGCTGGGCTTGGGGGACACGCTCCCGGGCCTGCGCGGCTCCTGGGCTCGGGCGCGCTTCCGGGGCGCGAGGCTGAAAATCGAGAGTCATCGTTGGTTTAGTGGATATCGAGTTGTTACCGATCTCGCGAGCACATTGGGCACATGATCAACACGGCAGGGTTGCAAACGGGCCGAAGAGATCGGTAATAAATCGGATGCGTAGTTTTTTTCACCAACGGGAGTCAAATCGGTACAAAATGAACAGCAACAACAACAGTGATAATAATAATCAGGCTCGAGCCACGCACCTCGGACTCGAGAGATCGAGGGGACTGCTGAGGCCGGGCTCGCGCTTGTTCGCGCCCTTGAGGTAGCTCTCGAGCTCGGCGGCGCTCTGGGCGGCGTTGGCCGTGCGCACCATGTAGAGTAGCGTCTGGGTCGAGGACATGTCGAGCATCGGGGGAAACAGGCCGGCCGGGCCGGCGAAGAGTCCGCCCGCGGGTTCCCGGGGCTCGCGCGGCTCCTTGCCCGGCTGCGACTGGGCCACCAGGGCCGGGAAGGGCGCGCTCGCCTTGAGACCGGCCCCGAAGCGCCCGCCGCTCGGAGGGTCCAGCGCCGCTGCCGCGCCGGGGTAGCCGTTTCGGGGACCACAGCCGAGCTGGAACCTGCGCGCGACGACAGCTCGGTGATTGTTTGTTTTTTGCTTCTTTACATCTACCCAGTAACACGTACACACAGTATAATTATGTAGTATAATAATAATAGTACGCACTCGGTGGCGGGATTGGCGTTGTTGTACTTGGCTGCGAGGCTGCGCATAAAGTCGCTGTAGTTGCGACCCATCATCAGTTCCATGTGCTTGAGGTGCTGCTGTTGCTGCTGCTGCTGCTGGTGGTGATGGTGATCGTGGGGCGGTGTGGCCGGGTGGCCCGAGGATGAGGGCGTCACGCTCCTCGAGGAGGTAGAGTTGTTGTCGGGGGTGAGCCGCTCCGTCTTAACCTGCGGACAGTGAGACTTGTGCTTATTAAACTCATCGAGGACGGAGCGTGGCGGACTTTTCATGGCCTATTCGGCTCCGATCGTAAACCTTTTATCGGACAAACGTACTATTGGTGCATACTCAATTGCTTTAAGATACATACAGAGAAGTCATTCATGACATTAATGACGGTGGAGTAACAGTTACGACACGGGCCTTTGACAAACTCGCAACACCCTGCGTGGAGTAACTATTACTCCCCCTGCATTCGATTAAGATTTGTGTACATCCATTGATATTAACCTGTACTACCTGTATAATAAGCGATGCACAAAAAACAACCATCAAAAATAATTATCGTGCCGCAGAAATGGAACAATCACTACTTTAAAATTCATCATGGCTTATATTGCTTCGTACAAAATACACGACTCGTACGGCAATGCACATGATGTTGACATGTATACCAACCCCAACAGCCAAGAAACAACTGTTGCTATTGGTATGCTAGCAAACCGACAGCTGACTATAGCAAGTCGCTGTAAATCTGAGTCCGTTTTTGAGCCGTTGATGATGGCTATTGGGGAATCTCGAACTCGCTTGTGCGTAAGTACGCGCGTTGGTAACGCTGCGTGGAGTAACTGCAGTTACTGCCTGAGCCATTACTTCAACTGCACGACAACCGAAAATATTAATTCCTTGCAGGCGGTTGATGTTATGAATTACTTGATTCTCTGTGTGTCCACCGGTGCAGGGATATTTGGTGACTGCAAGATGTGGTATATGTATACCAACTCTTACAACGACAAATGCAAGTGTACGTCACGGATTTGAATTATTTTCATTTATCAAGTCTTAAAACGCTCGAGCGTTTGATTGTATCGGTCAGCGTTTTATCCCATGAAAAGATCTTCCCCGTGCCACATAATATGCCCAGCGATAGGGGCTGTATGACAATGAAGCCCACGATCAGCCACATACCTGCAGGGCCGCGGGTCCGTCGAGGCCGTTCTGGAGGTTGTTGGGCGCGCGCCTGCCTCGGCCCCGGGCCTGCCTCGGGCTCGGCGTCGTCGCGGCAGCAGCAACGGCCGCGGCCGCGGCCAGCGCCGTCGTGGCCGTCGTCGTGGTCTGGCTGGCCCCCTGGGGGCTCCCGAGGGCCGGGGCTGAAGCTGCCGCCGCCGCCGCCGCCGTCTTGCCGGCCAGGGTGATGGCGGCGCCGATGCTGCCGCTCGCGGCGGGACTGCGCTCCGAGCGCGCGGCCGCTGTCGTCGCTAGGTCGGCCGCCTCGCCGCGGCCCGCGCTGCCGCTCGTCGTCTTGTTCTCGCTGGGCACTTCGCCTGCAATTTTATCGTTATTTCTTATTATTGTTCATTCATCCTTCGTTTATTGCTTGTAACGAGTTTACATGGTGTGTCGAGTGACTTGGGTATTCAGTAGTACTTGGAAGTTTGCGCAGACGGAGAGTTATAATGATATGTTGAAACGAGATAGGTCATGACGATGAATAAACAATTTTTTTTGTTTTCGTCCACTCTTCATCTCCCAGCTCGACCAAAATGAGATTTTCTCTCTTTCTCAAAAAATCGATGCAGAGGGAGGAGCTGCGGAGCGTCAACAATTTCCATGGATATAATAATAAGTTTGACTACCAATGGATTCGGCTTGTCGTTTGTATCGGTATTCTCAATGCCTATGCATATAAATAAGTTCTTTCGTAGACATACTATTACTCGTCTTTGTAAATCGAACCGGAAGAATCGTCGTCGCTCAAAACTACTTGCAGCTTTTGAATCTGTTTTTAAATATACGATACATATGTATACTTGTATCAATACTACAGGAATAATAGAATAGCACGTGATGGCTAAGAAAGTAAAAAAGTAGAAATACCAAACACGCGAGTGTAATGTATATATCATTAGACTACAGAGACAGATTGATATGCATGTATAGTAATTTATAATGTTCTCAATTAACGTTCGACGTGATATTGATTATAGTACAGCACACGCGTACTGCAGCAGCACTATACAATTTTATTACATCGATTCGATTGTAACACTTAATAAATCCACCGGAAAAAAGGGGTATTGAGCAGCTATAATCGAACGACGAGGGGGGGAAGACGAATCGTTTCGTAAGAGATTGTGTAATCGGCGTTGTAGGTATTATGTACAACGGAACGTAAGATACTTACAATACAAGTATATCAAGTATGTGAATCGCGCCGATGTACCCTATACGAGTATGTAGGTATGTACCTAAGTATATACTCAGCCCCTGTGGCGTCACCCTCTGCAGCTGCAGCTTGCGATGTATAGTTTGCATCTTGCTCACAATATATTATACGTCGTATGTACCTCATGTGTTGATACATACGGTACACAAGTATATAGGTGTAGAATCGGTTACAGTGTTAAGTATAATGTAAGATCTATCTGTGTCGAAGTCGAACAGGAGTAGTAGGTTGGTATAAGTATATACTTATTGGTGAAAGAACGTCGACGGGGATGAGATCGAATCGAGCGCGGATCGTGCTTCTGCGCGGAGCTCGAGAAAGAAAAAAAATGTGGTGTTCCGCGCTCCATATACTACTTACATCCCATCCGAAAATGTATCGGATGTTGCAACAACAACGCATCTCGCGAGTGTACTATTATAGAGATCGTACCTGCAAAGGGTGATCGATGGTAATTGCGTCTCGCAGTATTATCTTTATTCTTTGCCGCGATAAAATATACGTAACATTACTACCAAATTTAATAAATATACGATCAACAACAACCCGCCCCTGTGATGAAATCAAACGCGAGAGAAGAAGAAGAAGCTTTGGCGAGCGAAAGAGGGGGATGGAGAGCTGCTGATGCCGCGGGAGCGTGAACGAGCGAATAATTTGCAAGTGCAGCCGAGGGGGTTGGTCGGTATACGGACGGATAAACGAGTGTATATAGGTAAAACACGCAAGAAGAAGAAGAAGAAGAAGAAGAAGGGGAGAAGCCGATCCGCGCGCGCGCGGCGCGTGCTGCTGCTCTTTGCACACCACCACCGTCCGATACGCAGCTCGATCCTCCACCTCCATCACCTGCACCGACAACTACTCCTCGGCCGGCCGGCTAAGTAGGCATCGGGCATCAGCTCTCCTCTCCCGGCACAAGTGTGTACGTATATATATATATATACACATAGCTGATGCTGCGCGCGCGCCGCATGCGGCCCGGCTCCGTTAATCAGCGAGCTCGTTAGCTCCCGCCGATCGTTCGCGGGCGCAATGTGGGTATATATATTATACACACATGATACACAAGTGCACCGGCTGTGGGTGTTGATGCAGCCGCGCCACCGACGTGGCAGTGGCACGCGCCTCCTCCTCCTCCTCGCCACCTTCCCGTTATAACAACGCCCCTGCAGGATTAGCCCAGATATACGCTGTATGGTTTGCCCGGCGAGAATTGCCCAAAGTGAGCTCGGTTGCAGCGTATATATATACGCGTAAATACGATCGAGAGATCGGCAAGAGATCATATCATGCCGGTAGATTTTTTTTTTTCCAGCTGCGCCGAAAACGTAATGTGCGTATACGTAATATGTCGCGGGTACGCATCAGGAGTTCGGGATCGTTTACTCCATATTTATAGAATAGGGCGTCTATAGATAGAGGTGACTAAACCAACTAACTTATCGTCATTATTATACTGGCGATTGGCTAATTAACCGGTCGTCTATACTGGCGTTTATGCTGCTACTGCAGGGGTCCACTGGACATACGTATATACTTACATGCACGGATCTATATATACACGTACAAGTAGATAGACCACCCGCGACGAGCTGCATCATGCATCAGTAGGAGGATCGAGGATCACGTGCTGTACGAGTAAGTACATACATATATCGGTAAGTACTAATATGAGGCGAAAGCGGGCTCCAAAGATGCATTGGAGCTTTCAAAATATATATATATATATATATACCATCAGCTCCCCCGAGATATCTCTCTCTCTCTCTCTCTCTCTCTGTCCATCAGCGATGGCTAATACGGCCCTGGAGTCGCAAAGTCCATCACGGAGTATAGGGACGGCCGCTGTGTACATAACTATATAGCGGCGATGGTATATACACATAAATATATACCTACTATATATATACCGATCGTCGCGTGTATCGGTAATCCGCGCGGGCGCGTTAATCTCTCCTCAATGTCGTGACGCGACAGTGTTGCTGCTGCGATCGCCTCCTCCTCCTCCTCTTCTGTTCGGCCGTCCTTGCCGATCATGCACACACACCACTCCCTCCCTCCCTCTCTCTCTCTCTCTTGTCCCCATCACCCCATCAGCATCTGCCTGCTCTCTCTCTCTCTCTCTCTCTCTCTAGCATATACATATATATATATCTACTTTGGGAGCTAATTAAGCGCGAACGCGCGGACATACATATGTACGTACATCGTACCGAGATCGATGTGTTGTGTATTATGTAGGTACAGACGTAACTTTTTTTTTTCATAGTTGCGCGGAGATGATACGTTGACCGGCATCGCATGCTTAGTATTTAATACATATTACGTACATCCCGAGCGCACAGTTATTAGTAAGAATTTGAACAACGTCGCGGGAGCTACAGCAATCGAGCGGCAATTGATTCTTCAAAGATTAAAAAAAATCATTACTTACTCATAAAATAAGAGATAAATAAGAGTTGTCTGCGCGACGCGCGACGGCGAACGGAAGCAGGAATTTCACTACCGCTGTAAATGATGCATTTGTCGGTAGTAAAATGTACAGTTCTGTTGTAACACAGAGTTTGCCGGCCTCTGATGCTTGCACCGCACACGTGTCTCGGAAAGGTAATATCCAGGCAGTAATATTTCCGCGCGTCCGACTCGCGAGTCTCGATGCGAATTTAATTGCGACATCAGACACACCGAAAGCGCTACCTCAATTTCACTCGTCTCATCTCGCGGATGATGGACAGCCTTTGACGTTCGCAGCATCCACACACATAAGTATATACATATTTCTACAGATGTTGTTGTTGTTGTTGTTGTTATGTAAACTCTTGCATTCTCCTTCCCCTTAGATTTGCATGGAATTTTGCAGGCAGCAGAAACATAACAGCTGGTAGGCGACGCAGTCCATTGCACATTTTCCCCTCCGATTAGCCTCGTATCCCAGATATATATCTTCTCATGCCCGCTAGGCTCATAGTACAAGTATATAGTTTATAATGCAACGACGATCGAGTGCCGAAAGGGGACGCGTGATCGACTTTGGGATATGGAAGATATGGCCGAGCCAACAGGAGCATACGGGACTATATGCCGCGTTTTATTCCCATCTCTCGCCTTGAACTTGACTACTTATGGGGTACCTATCCAGAGTCCGCCTTCCCAAATTTCCCGGCTACGATGGAGTACGAATCAAACGCTGGTTAAACTTCCAAATGAATGGATTAACCGTTTTCCAACGCGATTCCTCAACAGGGGTCCCCAAAACTGATAGAATTACCGTTAGATCACCATGCTAAAAATTTTTTGTTATGGTAAGCCGACCGTCATTCTATCACTTCTGAGAGCCCTGTTCCTCAACATACTCACCGATCACAATAGAGCCGAACGGCCGATTGTGTGCAAGTGTATATTATTATGAGACAGTATAACCCCGTGCACTGCACGCGACGTGCGGGAGAAGGATCGAGGCATCGAAAAAAAAAAAGAGAGAGAGTAGTGTGTCACCTCGAGGGGGAAGCTTGTATATACGCTTCTTTGGAGTCTGGATGGTGGTGTGCGTGTGCAACACACGACGGATGGAACACGCGACACGGGAGAGAAAGAGAGGGACACTCGAACTCGACTTGAAATTCCAGTCGTGAAGCTTGACTCGTCGTCGTCGTTGCTATGTCGGAGAGGCTCACGGACGCCAGGCCGCACGGGGGACGAGCGAGGCGAGGATAGCCTACACAATGCCGGGGCGCGGCCGCAGTCACCTTTGACATCACGCAGGAGAGGGAAAGAGAAAGATTCCCCCGGCCCACGTCGTCGTCTTGTGCCTAAACCAAGTATCGGCCGACCGGCGTCGTCGTCGTCGTCGTCGTCGCCGGCAACGCCAACGCGAGAGCCGGAATTTTCGACGACGACCCCGGCCCCGTTCAAGCCAATGCCCTGCCCATCCGTGCACACGCATATATGTATACTTACTTACCATACATACAATATCGGTATGTTGGTCTTACAACTTTTCTTATACCAATACTTGTAATCTGGGAAACAGGTCGAACCGCTGGTGCTTCTCGTCCGATCGTACAATACCGATACACCGATACGTACAACTTTAGTTCATCCATGGTGGACACCATAAACGTAACTATATTGGGAATAATCGTCATCAGCCATTCTTCGATCGGTAATGAGCGCGCGCGCGCTTGCAATATTATTACGTAAATGTTGTGGCCGATGGAATGTTTTAATCCTACGTATGTACTAGCACTCACGTGGATGATGCGTTGCTGAATTACCGACGCAAAGGGTTTTCGTGCAAATTTATCACTTTTGAAAAACAAAAATAACGCGCACACAGTGAACCCAAGGCCCTTTTTACAACCACTTTTTCGGACGCTCGTAATTATTGTTCTTTCGCGCGTGAAATCGTATCTCTCGCGTGTAACACACCGAAGTTGCGCGTAAATGTTGATTTACATTTCGAGGCGCGGTACTGCGCTCCTGCATTCAGTTTATTCGAGTTACGTTTCCCATTGTGCCCCGAGTTTTTTTCCATTCGAAGCGCGAAACCAAACGCGCTTTAATATTTACACCCCGACGCCCTCCCCCCTATTTTATTTATCGTACTACCGCGGGAGCCCAGTTCTGAAATTGCCATTCGAAATCCAAGCAGAGACCCATTATACCCGAAATTTAACGGCCCGCGGCGATTTTTCCTCTCGCCCGGCGACGATAAAGTTTTCTCCGTGGAAAAATAATTGAAAACGGCATTTTCATCGAGCGTGAAACACGATTACGAAAGAAAATTCGATTTAACTCGACGTACTATTTCTTCCCTGGTCCCATGAATTTTTATTCCCACGGAAAAATGGAGGAGCGAGAGTGGGGAGCCTGGAACATCGAGTCCCGATATCGTCCCCCATTTTCTCATGTTCGTTGTATCCCGGTGCGCGGGCATTTCCCAACGCATCGCCGATATGCCGCCATAACGGAACTGCATATATACGGACTGTCGTTCGGAAAAAGGCGCCTCCCGACCGTCGGTCGAAAGGAAGAACGAGATGATGATGATGATGATCATAATGATAAAAAAGGAGTTAATCAGAGAAAGGTCGGAAGAGCGGAGAAACGAAGGACCAGAGGGAAGCTCTCGGGGATATTGCGATAGCCGGTGCGGGTATTTCCGATCCGCTCGTTCTCCGATCTGCCCCCCCTTGCCTCTCGGCTCTGTAATTTACAATTTCATCCCACACGCGTCGAATAAAATCAGACCCCCCCTCGGACCGACGTCGTGAATTTGCTCCCCCTTTCCCCCGAAGCTGGCTATCCGGCTCTCATTTCCTGCGAATTTCCGTCCCGTAACGCCCCGCGGAACGCCCGGCGCTCGCACTTTTGGCACGCTCGCTCGAGGGTGATTGAATTTTCCCCGCCCGTCCGGTTCCAATAACACCGCGGGAGGAACAACAGGGGCCGCCGAGCGGCGCAATAAGCGTTGTTAATATCCGAAAGTGGTGCGCGCGCGTGAGTTTTTTTCCCCCCCGCGCGGCCGAGGACGATCGGTCGCGGGGCGAGGAAGAGTGATGGCCAGCGCGAGCGGGTATACACGCTTCTCCGGGGGAACGGTACCGCGCTTACGGCACGTGCGCCTCTTGGCCGTGGAAAACGCGGAGGACGTTTTTGCGTCGCTCGGTACCCGATGCGAAAGAGTACACCCGACCGCGCGCGCGGGGCTTTCGCAATGCGGCCGCACGCAACGTATTACCCTCCGAACTTTCCCGCCGCCGCGAGGAGGACGCGAGCAATCTTGCGTTTGCATTTTGAGCTCCATATGGGAGAAGCGTGCGCGCTGGGGAAGCCGCGGAGGAGAAAAATGGCGAAGCGAGGAAAGTTGATGAGGCGAGGGGGAGGGATGCTCCTATTTCACCTTTCCCCGGCCCTGTCGTCGTGCCTTCAGGGTGTCCACAATTTACAGAAACGGCCCGTCGATGGCCCCGTTGTTTTTGCCGCGGCGGCGGCACAAGGCGGAAAAAAACACGCGAATGTACCGGATGAAAAATACCGTCCCGCCGTCGAACGTATTATCATATACCAAAAGTCCCCGGGTAATTTTCATAAATACTCGATCGATGTAAAAATTTATCCGGCCATAAAGGGCGAAATTAAGATCGAGTTTTGTTTGCGAGCGGCGCAAGATAATGGGACGTACCCTGTATACACATACACGGGTGGCAGATACAATCTCGAGGGGTCGGGCCGAGGAGGGACGGCTATAAATTTCGTCGGGGGGTGTACACACGCACACTATACACGCGATACGTATAATACATACCCTCATACGTTTCGCGTATTGACGCCGCGTATTTATTTATAATCGATCCCCGACCGCGGATAATATTCACATCGAGATAAAATTACATTCCGCCCCGCCCTTGCCCTGGAATCCGGATGAGTTATGGCTTCCTGATAATTTCCGGCCGGGAAATCCACTCCGCGATAAAACTCCCGAGATGGACGAATAAAAGAAAATAATACGCTCTCGAGGCGGATTAAAGCTGCGAGCCCCGCTACAAGCAGCTCTGTTAAATGTACCGGACGAAACGACCCGAGGGGGGGAGGGGGGTTGCATGCGTCGGCTCCGAGAAAGTTCCGAGCCACTTGGACCTTTTTGTCTCGCAAGGAGTTCATGGAAAAAGACGGGAGTGGGATAGGATCGTTCTCTCGTTCCCCCCCGCCGAGGAGTTGCTTAGCCGTACGCGCTCTCATTTGCATATCTCCTCGTCTCCCGGGACCCGAGTCGGGAGAGCGGTGCACATGCGTCATCCGTCCCGGCGGTTTTTTTTCTTCGTACAAGTATCCAGGGACTCTCCGATAAGCAGCGAGTGCTTCTGTTTCCACCGAGTTCGTCTTCCGCGATGATTCCCCGATACTTCCATACGGATACCCTGTCACACGAAACAAAAGAATATCTGCTCCACTTTCGCTCTTTTGAATTTCAGATCCGCACGTAAATACATCGGTGATTGGAGAGCCTCGGATATATGTATTATGAATGCCGGAACCATAGGCACAACTGCAAGATATGGACCGAGGTTACGATCCTTGGATGAGTTGAAAGTACCTATCAACGAAACACGATGAAATGAGAAAATTAACGTCAAGGTTTTCAATTAATATTGATGGATTGGAAAACAAAAAATTTGATATCAATGAAGAAACATTATTTTTCAAACAGCGAGTTTATAGTGGGGACAAGATCAAACGTACCCTATATATATATATATTTCAAAGGTCCCGATTATAGCAGATTTCAAATTATTACACTTGACAAAATTAAATTACACCAAAAGAGAATCACGAAAACACTTCACATGATGGTATCGAAGTTATGTTTCAATGAGTGAAACACTGTGACAGGGTTATTATTGGTGTTGCTTCATGAAAGGTTCAAGTCGGGGCCGTACAAGGTAAAAAAAAATGTCTCGCATTTGTGACCGCGAATTGAAAAATAAATCAAAGAAAAAGTTGTGCCGTGAAAAATACACATGGTTCAAAGTTGGTCGAGCTAATTTATGAAAAACCTCGATCGAAGGCGCGCTCGGGACCATTTCTTTACATCCGCGCGAAAGCACGTGCCAAGACTCGCTGCAGTACACGTTTTCAAATCGCAAAGCGAGTGTCGAAAGTTTCCGAGGCCAACTGTAAAACTTTAATGCCCCACCGAATCTGAAAAAACCGCGGGATCTCGTTGCGCAAAAGAAGTTGGCCGCCAGTCCAACGTCGTCCAAAAGCCACGGTTCTATCGATTTCAATGGAGCCGCGGTCGCGCGGAATCCCTCCGCCCGCTCCGGCGACCAATTAACTCCAAAGTTCGGATCCACTTGGAATCGACGCAACTCCATTTACAGACCCGCCTCACCCTTGAGTTCCCCGGTACGGCCGTGTAATTCAATCAGCCCGTGACCCGGCTAATGCATGAAATTCCTCGGAATCCGTGCGAATTTTACCTATTTCACCCCCGATCGACCCCCGTCCGTACGCAACCGCCGAGCCCCAAAGTCGGAGAGGAGACTCGCCCCATCGAGCGTCGCGGGTCGGCCGCGCATAATTCATCCCGATGACCGTCAGTGTGCACGGCCGAGTTGCCTCACCGCAATAATACACGGCCACTCGATCGAGCGTCAACGGCAGCAGCCGGGCTCTCTCGACCGCGGTAAGTCACGGCTGCGATCGTCGACGCTCGCGACAGCCCCCGCGGCCGAGCCAATTACGGGGACAAAGGGCCGGGGGGGGGGGGGGGGGCGGATCATATCTCCCGTCGGGCCCCCCGGGGCGGGCCTTTGCCGGCGAGGGTTCGGGGACAAAAAGGGTATCTCCCGTCGGGCCCTCCGGCGCGGAACTTTGCCGGCGATGGTTCGGAGAACAAAAGGGCAGGGCCGCTCCGTCGCCCTCCCCGCGCCCCCCCCCTGTGTAGCGCCACTCAGCTTCCCGCCCACCCGCGCGTGCGGACGACTGCGAAATGAGGTTTTGTCGCGCGAGGGGATTGTTTTCGCCGCGGCGCCCTTGTACTCTTTGTTGTTCGCGAGTCCGGATGAGAAGCGGGGACGGAAAAACCGCGAGGCCGTTTCGGAACTCGGCGACGGGGGAAATTGAAAAGCCGATAACTCGCGCGTCACCGCTGAATCCCGTTGGACGGCGAATTTGACGTCGCGCGACGCGGAAATTTTGCAAGCCCGGCGCGCCTGTCCATCTTTATAATGTACTGCTACCGTACGCGCGGTGAGCGAAAC